>MDJU01000194.1:0-51196 GCA_001721665.1 Trichoderma pleuroti
GGAGAGAGTGTGAGGGGAGTGTGGCTGTCGGTTTGCCTAGCTGCTGCTGCTGCGCGCGCGTGTCTGTCCATCCCGTCTTTTTTCGTTGGAAAGGAGAGTGTTGGTGTAAGCCGGCATCTGCGGTGGTACGGGACGGTGACCATGATGCGCTGAAAGGGAGGGGGTGACGATGGTTTCCGACCAATGGGTTGCCGGAAAGCTCGAGGCTTTTTGGGGGTGAGATGATTCGCTTGGGGGAGAGTAGGTGGCTTGATGATGAAGCGGCGAATGGAGGGGGGAGGGGAGAGTGTGCCAGCAAGTACCAGCCGTGGAGGATGGGATCATGGTGTTTCTGAGAGAAACAGGAATGACATAAGAATAGGTGGTGTATTACGTGGGAAAGAGTTGGATGGGGTGCGGGAGGGTTGACCGCCTCTGAGAGTCTGTGAGATGGGGATGAAGGAGGAGGAGGCAAAGGTTAGACAATTGGGCGAGATTTGACAAGGCAAAGAGCGGGATGAAGGAGTTGTGAGAAGGGGGAAAAGGGCATGAAGCTGAGGTATGCGTGAGGTGGTATTGGGTTGAGACGAGACACGGAGGATTGGCGGGGTTGGGTGTGTATGCCTGGACAGAATCCACACGGCTGGACAGGTATCTCGACGGAGATGGCGATTATTGTTACTGCTGTGAGCGCCATATCAGTTGAACATGCATTGATCATTTGTAGATGTGTCTTTGGCTGATGATGTATCGGTTTACAAGGCGCTCTGCTCCGAAGCGCTGCTTGCGTCTATACTCCCAATGGTATATTGTTGGTCTCTCACGAGGATTTTAGACGGATTAAAAATTGAAAAGGACATTGTAGAAACCAACTACTGCGCTAGATTTTGATTCAAAGGGCTCTGGTATACATCGACTTGATTCTCATCAGGCAAATTCTCTAGTTTACATAGTCAACAAACATGCTCTATACAATGATTAATGAACCAGCATGGCCTTGAATAGTATGTGTGGCACTAATACATGAATAATCCCAAGCTGTATCCGAGGCTTCAACAACGATTCCTCAAAGTTATAGCGAGGCACCAACAAGGACGTCAATGAGCATCTCAACAGTTGCAGTCTAATCCTGCCAACCCACAACTCCAACATACGCTCCATACGGTCGGTAGCTTATCAATGGGGCGTTTCCAACATATGCATGTAATTCCACAAGGTCAGCCAAGAGTCATCATGATGAAACAATAAAATCTGCCCACGTTTCCCGCATCATCCATCCCATAACCCCGGAACCTACTCAGCAAGGCAATCAACCAAGGATATGCAACCCCCCATGCCAGCCATGCCCTCACGGCAACCCGGAGATTCCTAACCGTCGCTCACCCTTCAGGCACCAGCTAAGCAAAAATCGATAGCGGCTCATCACATCTGCATCCCGGAAGCGGGCCCTAGTACGCCCGGGCAGGGGTGGAGGTCGTAAATCCCGAAGCGGCCCGGCCCCATCCCCGTCCCTCCTTCCCTCTTCCCTCTTCCCACCCCCGGCCGGCCCTCTTTCTTGCCGCGGCAATGGCTGACTGATGCCCATGGCCCTCTCTCATCATGTCGTATGTAATCGGACAGAAGGAAGATTGCTGTAGTAAGCAGGAGCTGCGGGATGCGCTCGGCAATTGGGTCTAGGATGAGTCGATCATCCTCATTCGGGAGATTCGCTGCCTCGTCCCGACGAGCATACACGACATCTCGCTCTCTCTTACCTGCCGGAATAATATCATGCCGCCACCATGGCGAAGCACCCGAACAAGAAGATAGAGGGAGCCTGTCCGGGCCAAAAATAATCTTATTCAAAGTAACATCATCCCACGTGGACAGTTGCGAATCCCGGTCGACAAAAGACGCATGGCCCTCGTACGACTGACTCCCCCCAGCAAGCAAGAATGTAACTGGATGACCAATTTCAAATAGTAGGCAGTGGACGGCGTCCGGCACCGGCACGTCCCCATGTGTACTCGTACGTGCATCAAAGAGTATGCATGCATCATCGCAGACGCCGAATCCTGTAGGCGTCAGCAACAGCAACCCTGCCTGCTTCGTTGTTGCAGCCAGGCCACAGAGGGCTTATTCCCACCCCTTCGTTGCCATTCTTACTTGTGCCTTCTCCTGCATTCTAGACTTGCGTTCCAGCGCCGCCGCATCAATGCCCAATGATGCACGACACGTGCTTTCAGTCGCGTTGCAGATAGCCCCCTTATTCCCACGTTGAATCTCGTAGTAAGCAGGACAAATCAACTGGCAAGAAGAGAAAGTCAGCTCATCTCCCCATCAGACTGAAATCGTCCGTCGGTGTCCACGATGGACAATCATCTCCACCCGCGGCTTGATCAAATTGTCCGCCCTTCTATGCAGAAAGTAGAAGCAAAACCTCACGTGGGGGCCGTTTGGGCAGAAAAAAAAAAGCTCGCAACGACCCTGTAACGTTAAACACTGCTGCAATTACTCCATCCGGACGGACGTGCTTCTCGTAGTGGCAAATGACGGAGTATTTGCTGACCACGATTACCGTCTGTGCCATCAGATTCATCAAAGGGTGATCTTCGATCACGCTTCTTGCAAAAGGGCTGCTTTTTCTTGCCTGTAAGCCAGGCCACCTTCTTTTTGGGTAGTGGGTAAATGCGATCCCTACTCCCCCCCAGCACGCGAGGGCCGGCCCGTATGAAATACGGACAAGACTTTAGGCCGGGGGGCGTGGGAGAGCCTGCGGTGAGAGAAGCTACCGGCAAGGGTCCGTGACCATTCCGATGTGTAATGGTCCTTGAATTTTCTCCTTGGATGCATACGGGTATGGTTTCTTAGATGACCGTCACATCTCAGATGCTCACCAAACGCCAAGATGCTGCAGACGATGTATCCCGTGTCACGGATTGGGCAACGGGTAACCATGGCCTTGGATTCCGGGTGTGGGGGTTCCCCTCTGCTCACCCACGGGGGATGACGCCCTTGTGCACACCCGTTTGTGATGATGGTTCGTGATGGGGGCGGAAGGTAGCATTCGTCATGACCATGATGTTGAAGCTCGTCGTCGGTACGGGCGTGATTCCACAAACAAGGCTGAGGTGATGACAAACTATTACTGGTAGAGGACATCCTTTCCGTAACACACGTACCGTTATAGCACTGCCGAGGCCGTCTCTCGTAGAGATAACGGTCTGATCCTGCTCTGTAGCATCTCTCTTACTTGGATAGAGCGTAGTCATCTCAATGGAGATGAGGAGAATGTGGCAACTGATGTCAAAATCGAGCTGACGGTGAGTTTGCAGCTCAGAGAATAGTCCACAGCTCATAAAAGACTCTCGAATGCTTGTAGTTGTGTCAACCGAGAGCTTGTTGAAGTCGTAGATTTCGATGAATACCAGTAGCAACACTCATCTCCTTCGGGTTGATAGCACCTTTAGGAGAATTCAAAGCACCATCATACTCATCCATCCTATCTTCCACTCTCATCCAAACATTTGACAGTTTCGATTCCAACATTCACACATTGCGAGCCAGGTTTCCCCAGGTTATGACGCCTGTCAATGCTCAGTGTTTTGGGTTTGTGCAACACAAAAACCGGCAGCGTGGTAATACTACCTCTACCATGCGCCATCGTGGTGCCAAGGTGCGTCTTTGTCGAACCACTCTGAGGTGGTGCCCATGCTCATGATGTAGTTCGCCAATCTACTGCAACGCTACCCTATGCACGTCGTCGAACTCGTCGACACGGTCTCTACTTCTTCTGCTATCGTCGCCACATCGAAAGACGTGTGACTTTGAAAGTCACATTTGCCTCCTTGATGTTGATATAGAGAGCTATAGTCACGTTCTCTTACTCCTTTGCGATAGCCTTGGAATACGTGATCACTCCACCCAAGGAGCCGAGTTTCGGCAGTTTGAGTTTGTCCGATATAGCATCTGGCTTCACCATCAAACGTTGCATGGCCAAGGAGCCATCTTACATGGCACATGGGCTGAAGTGCAACTCTCATTCGCAGCATCCAACATGGATGGCTGGGCGGGAGATCACCTACCCGGCGGCACTCTCCTACCTGCCTGGAGTAGAAACAGCCCAATGGAGACGAACATTGTCTTCTGCAAACACGAACCGCCATCCATGGTACGTTTCAAACATGAAGATGCCTTCTTGAGACGATTCACATGCCAACAAACTCAAAACACTTGCACTCGACGATCAGGAAACTGACTCTCTCACCGACCCACCGCCATTGCGGACGATCAAGCCAATCCTCTCGAGGCTTAGGAGGCAAAAAGTAGAGAGCGACGGGTCCCAGGTGAGCACAGACCGAGGTCAGATCTGGTCGGACCGATGTACATGCATACAAAGACGAAGAAAAAAAAAAATCTTCAAGCGTCCCGTTCCGCCCCCCTACATTCTCATAAGCGCGGTCGTCTCACGAGATGGAAAAGAATATTCTCCTTTTAGAACCCCCCCCCTGGCAGAATATCCGACTTCATGGCTGAACGGCAATAGGGGCCCTGACGATGGCAGAGTTACTCGACGGGCAAGGAGATGACCGTTCACATGATGGACAAGCCTTCGAATCGAAGGCAGATGCCCTCGCTTAAGTGTCGCCTGGGGTATTGCATAATAGAACTCTTCTCGAATCCAGGGCCCAACATGGTTTGACCCGCCTGGCTCCTCTGAGGCACACCCCGGTCCAGGCAAAGGACCAGAATGGCACATGAGAATACTGGTAGTCCCATCGACTGCCGTGACACGAAGCCGAACTTTGCCGTGGCTAGAATGTCCAGTCATATTCCGGATCCGGTTCCACGAGTCAGCCCAGCCCAAGACATCGCCAACACGGCACTCTCTGGACGTGGGATGCTCATGGACCGGTGATCCGCCACTCGCCATGTCTCGTGTTTCTGGTACGATTCCGCATCACGTCGCCAGCGAAATCCTGCTTTTGAGCCTCTTCCGATGCGCAACAAAGATGCCCAGCAGCCAGCATACTGATAAGAACAAGACTGAAGCGATTGATTCGCCATGTGAAGGAAAATACCCAGCGGCGATTCCGAGCGCGCTAAGCAGGTCCTTCTGCGGCACATAACAGGGCCGAGCAGACTGGGGCTCAGTTCTTTGTCATTGCAGAATTTCAAATGCTTGCAAGGGTAGACGTGTGAAAGCCCACTGTCAGGGATTGCTCGCGTCCCATTGACCTTTCTGGCAGATAAAATAAAATAAAAAAACAACAACTCAGTATTTATTTTATTTTATTTTTATTTTTTTATCCATTTCCATCCCGGCCGAATGCCCCGGAAACAGTGCCCACCGTTTCGGACCGTCTCCGATGAATTAATATCAGAGCCAACACCAAAGTGCTGAGTGGCGTCAATGGTATCGGTATCGGTTTGGCGATAAATCTGCCATGTTGGTGTTGTATGCATGTAGTTCAGTTCGCCGACGATCCGCGAAGCCGCGGCAATGCTTATAGTTGAATGATCTTCAAGCCAAAACGCCACAGCCGTGCGGCTTACTGCTAAGATCCATCAAGCACTTGGCAAGTCAATAAACGGTCATGGTCGCTGCTGGGCGAAAAGAAAAGAAAAAACTCCGTTTTGAACCGTCGAGAAGATGAATGCGGTAGGATGAGAATTAATTCGCCGACGGTATCGAGAATCCTGCAAGGCCACATGGGAAAAATATCGTAACCAACAAAGAGAAAATAAATAAATAAATAAATAAATGTCGAAATAATATGGCCGCGGAATAAAATTAAGGAAATCCCAGTGGATCGCCAAAATCTGCAGCCAAGGACCGAGCAACAGACCCTGGAGTGACGGCCACGTTTTTCAAAAGTGCCTCCTTTTAGCACACCGGAAGGCATCCGGCGTCCAGGGCCCGACCCCATGTCGAAATCTTGCCCTTGATGGCCCTGTGACTATGCAGCGATCTGACTGTACGGAGGGTGGGCTCCGTCCTCCATATGTGGAATTTAACGTTACGTGGAAATCAGATCGATACTAGCTCGTTGACGGAAGAGGATGTTGCTGATATCTGGCTTCTGCCATTGGCCGGCAGAGTGCCGAAATAAACTCGTCGGAAGGATTGTATGGAACAATGTACAGGCTATGCGATTTGCATTAGGAGGCATAGTGCGATTCTTCGGTTACATGAGACTGCGAATGCTTATTCGAGGGTTTTGGACTCCGTTTCGTATTCGACTCCCGTTTGCGAAGCTGTCCGATTTGGGCTGTCAAACAACATAGAATTGCTTCATTTCCCAATTTCGACTCTCTGACGCAAGTCCCCCGGTCAGGAAACCCGATTATAGAACAGAAATAGGAAATGAAAGCGCCCAAGGGGAGGCTCATTGAGCGGTAGGATAGCTTGGTGAGCCATGCGTCGCCGAGCCGCGCCGGATGTCGATGAGCCTTCTCATTGGACACGGCGAGGGGGGAGCCTGGTAAAGCGGATAGCTTCTGCTCCTGACAGCTGCGGACCATAGTTTTGATGCGGCAGATCACCCTGAACAGGCAGGGCAACAAGGCTGATGAGATTCGAATGGGTTTACCCCTTTGATCGCCCTCCAAGTGGATTGTCTTGGCTCGAGGCCCCATCTGAATGTTGCAATACTCCTCCCATTGTCCAATGGCAAGCAGTTGTCGAGAGGGCGCCATGTACTCGTACCATGATGAATTGTAATCCAAAGTAGCATCTGCCCTAATAGGCATGCATAAAAAGCATAAGCAGTGATGTAGCTTGAATCTGATTGGGCTTCGCGAGGGAAGGCGTGGCTCCTCACGATGATGTTTAGTGAGTCGTTGACAACCACACAACGTATTATGAGTGGTGATAATTTTATGATATGGAACCCACAGCAGTACGACGTGTCACGACTTTGATGGCCCGGCAGTTCTCTGCACTCAATGCAACCACTCCCTCATTCAGACATGTGATTCGCCCAAAGCTCTGTGGACACCTGCAAGGACTTTGTAGGTTCATGTAGACTCTTGCGTGTGCAGGTGAGAGGCTATATTCCCGGCCGAGAAGGATCATGTAGATGCCGACGGTTGAAATATACGGCTATAGTTTAGACGGCTCATTACGAGAGACCCTTGGTCAGTAAAAAGCCCGAATAAAGGCGAAGGCGATATCGGCCAAACCAAGAGCCTTGGGACGCATGGCTGATTTGGAAACAACTGGCCAGGGACAGGAAGCCACGCCGCTGATTCCATGCTCACCAACCATTGACAGTATTCTCACTCGTGATGAGAAGTACCAGGAAATCCATGGCAACACGGGATGACAGCGGGAGGTCTAGCTTCGTGAGCATCTCGGCCTCACTCCTCCGTCCAAGTAGCATACCAAGACCGCCAATGCAGATAAGCATGGCACTAGCGGGAGATGCTCCATCCAGAAAGCCAAGCTGCATCTACTAATACCACTTTACCGCCATCTGCTGATCTTCTAGAACGGGTTTGCCAATCCGTTCCTGGAACATGCATGAGTGTCTCGACAACTGCCAGCGGTGAAATGGGACGATTCCTCACACTCACCTCTGTGATGGACGCACTTGTCACCACACGTGGGCCTGTAAGAGACACAAAACACAATATCTCATCTTTCCACCAGGGTCCTTCCAGACGCCGTTCAGATTCGACCCCCAAAGGATACGAGTTCCCTAACAAGAAGGGGGTTCGGCCATTTTGCGGGGGGGAACGAAGATCCTCACGAAACCCGCCTAGTCCCAACCAGACTGCACGAATCAGCATCGGCTGTCGCCATCGTGGAAAACCGTGTTGAAATGGGTACAGCGCATGAAACGTGCCCTTAGGCCCGCTCGGCCAGAAAGCTTGACAGCTGCTGTGTATTTGGTCTGGGCGTGCATGCGCGGACACTCGTATCGCTGTGTGAAATGCCGTAGAGACGGGCGTGCAGATCCCCCTCACTGACCGTTTGCGAACGTGACAGGGTAGAGCACGCTGTAGTCGGCGAGCATAAAGAGTAGTCGGCGAGATGGGAGGGAGTTGCCAGCGGTCCCATGTCCATACGCAGGAGAGGCTGTGATTTGCGTTGATTCTCCGTTTTCCCCATGGCACATGTACCGGGTACGTGAGCCTCGACACGGCGCTCCTCACGTGGCCGCTGTCGGAAAAACCTCAGCCACCAATGACCAGCACAGCCTCGTCTGACTTGAACGCTGCCAACAAGTATCGTGTACATGTACTTGACAGCCCTTTCACAACACCATCTCCAGCATCCCGAAAAGGGACGGCCAAACCGAACCCAGTCGCGTTTTGCAATCCGAAATTCCCCATTCGGGCCTGTTCGTCACAAACGGCCCTCCACACAGCCTTGATCTGCCCAGACTCTAATCGTCTTGTTCCCCCCCCCCCTTGTTAATTTGAGACCGGGAGGATCATGGTTCCCCGTGGAGACTCAACGTGCGCAGCTCAAAAGCTCCCCCATGACACTCTGTTCCTGCCTCCCACGGGGCCTCTCGGGTTTGTCGCGGGATCAGCAGGGACACATGGAACAGGTAAGACGGAGGGCCGCGTAACGACGGAAAGCAGAAAAAGGACGAGCTCGCACTCGTACACCCCTCCCATAAACAGCTTTGCTTCCCCCTTCCCAAATCGACCCCCAAACCTCATCCCACCCCCTCCCTCCTTCGAGATTGCAAAAGGGCAAGCAAGACAAAGACCAAAGACGAACACGGTTCTCTCGAAAAAGGGTTCGATGGATGCTAGATTTAGATTGCGCCAGTAGCACGGCGGGTAGATGTCGTTTGGGGGGAGTTTGCGAGCTGTCACATTTCCAATCCCGATTTGGGGTTTCCGTTGCATTTAGCCGGTATTTTTATTTAAATCGTTTAATGTATTTTATCTTTATTATTCGTCAATAATAGCCGCGCCAATGCACGTCTTCGTTGCCCTGCTCTCTCCGTCTCGTTGCGTGGAATCAGGATCGAATACGTAATGGATCACGGACCTCACTGACAACGCGGGCGGTGTTTCTTCCTCCCTCGGATGACATGTGTGGTTTTCCCCAAACCGGCACGGTCGTGCATAGTCGAAATCATCAACTTTATGCTTGGACTACCATTGGCACGCTTCTGGCTGTCCTCGGTTGCGATGTGTAAGATTCGTTGGCTCAACTCCTCCATATGGGGCATCGCCTTGTTTACTGAAAGCACGCGCCTGGTCGAGTCAATCATCCATCACCTTGAACATTATACACATAACAGTCAAGTCACACTTATTCAGAGAATCACCTTTATGTATTGGATAGCTAACTGAGCATTTGCAGTGTTACTCTGCACACACACTCTCCAAATAAGACGACCCCTTACTCTGCATCATCAATCCTTCTTTGGCGCAGAATTCCCAATCCTCTTGTACTTCCTCGAGTCATTCTTTCTCATTGTCGTCTTATCTCTGTTTCCTTTACCACCCTCCCAGAATCCCTTGCCTCTCCTGCCAATCACGCTACGGCCGCAGAAGCGACACGCTTCGACGGCGTAGTTTTGCTCACGGCTGCAGAAACCACAAATCATCCTGTTTGCCCACTCGTTGATGTGATCCTCGGCCTTGTCGTGGCACTTGTCGCACTTGTGCACACGATTGCAGCACGAGAAACGGAACCAGCGGTAGGATTTCCGGTAGTGGGAGCAGGTACCCCTATCTGGGAGTTGATCGCCGGCATGTAGCCCGAGCTTCTCTTGCTTCCGGCGAAGGCCAGCTGCAGAGGGCGGGGGGAGAGACCCGGGAGAGATGAAGAGGAACTTGACCTCGGGGATTTTAAAGGTGAATTTGCCGTGACAGTCGCGGCAGACATTGGTCGTGGTCTCGCCTCTTACAGAAACGAGCCCCTGGCTTGGCGTCGAGCACTTGGCGCACGTAGGCACAAAGGTGCTCGGCAGCATGTCTGCCACCTTGCCTCCTGAGAGATCAATGAACCCAGCCCTTGCCGAATTCTCATGAACAAGCTGTTGGTTAAATTTGGCAGCGAGAGGCGTCGCGCATTTCTTGCAACTCGACGTCTTTTCGACTCCGGGCTTGAGCCCGGTCATGTCATTCAGCGTCTTGCATCTCTCGCACTTGACGCTCAGACTCAGAATCGATATCTGTAAAAGCTCGACGCTGTGAAGTTCGATATTTGGAAACGAGATCATCGTGCCGCGTTCGACCGCCTCACTGGACGATGGTACTGCCGCGACGTCGTCGTCATTTCCCAATACTGCGCCGCCGTCTTCTGCATCATCCGAGTCTTCGTAGCTATCTTCTTCTGATTCGTCTTCTTCGTGGCCAACGCTCCATTCAGGAGGCCGAGGAATGACCTGGATGTGGCCCTTTCCTTTAACCAGAGGCTGCGATGAGCCAGCAGAAGCATCTCCGGTGTTTTGAGACTGCGACCCCTGTTCCTGTATCGCTGCCGCTGCCGCCGCTGCCTGCTCCTTCTCAGCCTTCAATGCCAGCTCATGTGCCTGCTTTGCAAGATTATGGAGGTTCTGAGCTAGATAATTGACGTGGCTCATGAGTGTCATGTTCTTCTGCTCCAGAACCTTTTCTGCAAAGAGGTCTTCAATGGGTTCTGCATCATCGGCGTTGGCTTCATTTAGCTGCACGCGAAGCTGCTGTAGCGGATACAAGAGCGGAATGATTAGATGGATGCTGTTGACCGAGTGCAAACCAGAAGGGAGCTCGCCACGGCGTTTTGGCTCGAGTGGTAGCGTGAAAATGACACCATCAGCAGAACGGCGGAACTGGGGCATTCTTCCCATTCTCGCCTCGAGTTGTCGAATCTCCTGAGCTCGCCTTGCTTTCGCCTCGGCAATCTGTTCTCTGGTGTATGATGGTTCCGGGATATATCGTCTTGGAGGAGGGCTGGGAGCAACCTGTGCTTCCACGATGGCAGACTCGATAGCAGCCGATTGTTTCTGTTCCGCTGCTTGGTCGAGATGTCTCGTGTCTTTAAACGATACTAGTTTTATCGTTTCGACTTTCTGCTCAGACAAGAATCGTTCCAGATTCCTGTCCAAGGCATAGACCAATGCCAGGAGAGTTGAGCCCTTCTTCTCCTCGGCGAGCTTATCCCAGCCTCTCTCAACATTGATGCTGAACCCTTTGGGGATATCCTTATTCCTGACTGACAGCACCGGCCTTTCTTCCGGATAGTCCTCGGGAACGCGGACATCGCAATCCAAGTAGGGTAGCTCAAAGGGAAAATCCGGATCCGAAGGCTTAAGCTTGAATACCAGCGATGTCTCTCCCGCCGCAGTGGTAGACTCTTTGGGTGAGAATCTCCTCTTGAGCTGTTCAATGTGATAGCCGCGCGGGTCCTGGATCTGCGCTTCTGGCACGGGCTTGGACACGACTCGGGCATCAGGGGTGTCTGTGACGGCTTGCCTCCTGTCCAGAGGTGATCCGTCTGGCTGTGTCTTGAGTGCAATCATGATTAACGGCGTCGAATCAAGAGAATCCACTATGGCTGAGCTGATAATTGTTGGACAAGTGTCACGGAGTTGACGGATATTGTACACACAAAGGAAAGCCGCGACGCCAAAATCAGGAACAGTAAAACAAAACGAACTCCAAGGCTCTGCTATGAGATTCCAGATGATTAAAAAAAACACAGAGCAAGACTCGTAAGATGTTTATTTAACTTGTTTTCAACCCTCGGAGAGGCAAAGAGGCGATATTCAATCTCAAAAGCTCAAGTGGGGCTGAGCATCGTTGCAGATGTTGGTGGGGTTTCGATGACTGCCTCTGTGCTATGAGTCACTAGCAGCCAGTTGGTCAGCCAATGTTTAGTGGTAGCTTTCTAACAGCAATTTGCTACACAATCCTGCCAAGTTTGTTAGAGAGAAACTTGGACGGCATCTCCAGGTCTCTTAAACGTGGATTGATCCCTTTCTTTTGAGGCTTTGCACTGAATTTTAACATTCAAGGTTGTCATTTCTGTAGTCATTGAATCGTGAGTCACTGTAGGACTAGCCGTTTGAAGCAACTATCCCCTACAGGTTAGCTCTTTGACGCAGCATCGGGCCTTTGCCTTTGATTCTGCCATTGATGCTTTCTGTGAGACGGACAATTGCCATTGCCAGCGCTCTGCTCATTGCATTGAATACGGAGTACGGAGTATTGAGCGTCCACATGGGAGCGCTACTCCGCACTGCCGGTAGGATGGAGTATGTAGAGTGCTCATCGTCGATCGGTAGCTTTTGGGCCGAATAGAGGCGCGTCTCGAATGGCAGCGATTACAAATCCCTAGGTACCTTGAGCCATAATCACACAACGTACCATCTGAGCACGTTGGGCAGTTTCATTGGCAGTAAAGAGAGCCTGGGAGGTGAATGACTTGCCTTGGCTGTGGTTGGCTGCTCCCGCGGCTGTATCAGCACCTAGCTTGAGGCATGCACCCATCACACGATGCTTGATCTTTGTTCGTATCGGCAATAGACATGCATGCGCGCAGTTCAGGCTCTTCGCCTCTTGCAACAGCGTCGTGTACGTTGTGTGAATCCACGAGTTGCGGAATATCCCGATGGACAATCAAGATGCAAAATACAAGGATCAGAGCCCAACGGAGGTTACAGACGCAGGGAGGCAATTCGCAGGCATATGGCAGCCGGTATAAGCTGCGGCTGCGAGACAAGGCAACTGTGGCTCGGCAAAAAGGAAATAAATTGGACGAAAATCTTTTCCTCGTTATCCCCCCATTCTGCTCGTTTATCCGGGGAAAGAAGACAATGATCCTATTTGCCTGATGGTGACCTTGTCAACAGAATGACTACTCGTACCCGCGAAGCTGTCTGGTGGGTTGAGCATGCAGCAGCGCATGCGTGTGTACATGTATGTACTCATTCGGTAGCTATCTGAACACCTGGGTGGGCATAATCGAAAAGGGTGGGAAAGGAGGCACCTCAAATCAGATCAAATCAAGAAAATAGAATTTAAAAAATAAAATAAAAGGAATAAAATAAAATGAATAAATCAGTAAATGCAGCACGCGTTAGACAATGCGGAGACGTTTGCTTGGTCGGTGTTTTTTTTTTTTTCGTGGCAATAGCATCACAACACCCTGCATCACGTTTACCTTTACATGAATGTACGCACATACTCGTACAGGCACGCCCGGCAGTGTGATCCGGGGAGAAGCATGAGACGGCACGCATGAGAGACATGGAGAGACACGCAACGGTAGACGATGTAGGGAGAGAGCCCATGTCGAGCTGCCGCCTGCTTGCTCACCGTGATCAGACAGGCACACACCCCCATCTGTAGGTTCGGGGATGACCTGAGGGTATCCGCGAGACAAAGGCATTGGTGCTCTTTCTACTGTACCAAGAGCTCCCGTGTAATCCGCACACGACGCGCATGTACGAGTACATGCAGCTTCAGCATTCCAATGCTGTAATGTGAGGAGCTCAACAAACAGGAGCTCTCCGCTATTGCTATGCATGCCCCCCCCCATTCGCATGCCCCACGGAGAAAAAAAAACATCACACACAAGGCGCACATGGGGCAATGCAATGGACGCGAAAGAGGCTTGAGGAGCACAAACACGGACAGGAAAAGGACGGAGAAAAAGGGAATAGAGCCAAAAAAAAAAGGAGGGGGGCAGCAGATGCCTGGTGCCGGAGTAATTTGCAGCTGGACGAATGGCTTGGTCGTGGAGGTCTGCCAGCTCAGCAATTGTCAGGCAGATGACCTGGGAGGCGGGATGGCGGCTGCATCAGCGCCTGGGGGGGCGGTGAGAAGACAACACAAGAGCCATCTGAAGGGTTGCAGGGCAGGATTCGCGAGTGCTGGCCTCATCATGCCGTAAGAGGAATCCCTGAGCTGAGGCCGGTGGTTTCATTTCTCATGCCGAGAGAGATGCTGCCCTCCGAACGGAGAGGCATAGCACAGCAAATCTCGAGAAACGGCTGGTGGGGTCTGACACCACCCGCATGCAGCACAATATAAGAATAGATGCATCTTGCTATTGGCCTCTGTGAATAAAGAAAAAAAAATACGAATAAATGATAAATAATAAAATCAAAAAATAATAATGCCATGCCATATTATCATTATTTGCATTTATTCTTTTTTTTTTCTCTCCGCTACCCTTGTCGGCATTGTTTCCATCCATTCCACCCCCCCGCCGCCGTTTGGGTATCGACAAGAAACAGCCTCGCAGCTCAACAGAGCTCCATCCACCTCTTTTCCCTACAATTTGGATTTGGAATGGAGTTTGCTTTGACAAGCTGGGCGCTGTTTCTCTTGTGTGCTCAATCTCCCGTATACGAGGACGCATCCAGAGTATTTCCCCATCTTCAGCTTACGATACATGTACATGTGTCCTCAGTACTTAGGTACTCTACCGAGCACTTTTACCGTACATGATGCCTATAACCATCATCACGCTGACTACTCGTACTCTCCTTTCGTTACTTGACGCACACCTCACTCAACTCGTCTCATTTCAATCCTTCAAGCCTCCAAATTCCCCGGCTTGCGTTTCCGTTGCATCTGTAGTGGCTGTCTCCCTGCCCAAGATGTCAAGTAGGGTGCAGTCTCTAAGCCATGTGTATACAACAACAACAACAACAAAGCCCTTCTTCTTCGCTGTAGGAATCCCCGAAAAAACAGCCCCTCGTACATCACAGGCCCCCTGTCCATTGTGTTTTTTTTTCTTTTTGCCTTTATTCTCCCCCCCTCCCTCGATTCCCTTTGGCTAAGCCATCGCCATTGGGACTCGAGAGCGTGCGCAATCCCGCCGCCGGTCAGGCAGACTTGTGAGCCCCTTTTCCCCCGCAACGTTGGTTGGTTCAGACGTCTGCTCATGTCATTCATTGTCCCTTTGGGCGTCAAAAACGGCCATGGCTGAATCACACGAGAAGCCCCATCTGACGGCCGCTCGTTGGACTCGTCGCCAATGCAAGACGGAGCATGTGTTCCTGGCCGCCTAAAGGGCCGCATGCTAATGTGCGTACAGCTGTCTGTACATGCAGCGAGCTCATGTATGTCTCTTCCCATCACAGACACTTGATACACACTGACGCATGCACGGACACAACGCAGAGAGACGAGACATGCCTCTGCAAGCGCAAGTTCGTTATTCACACATCACACACCACGCGCATTACCTGCATGCGCTCCGTACTCCCCATCACCGGCAGTAAATAGGTAGTAGCTCACCTGTACGAGGCTGCGGGCTGGGGCCATCCAGGTCGCGATGGTCCCTGTACCAAGACACCTTGTGCAAGCTTTGTCGTGTCACCTTGTGCTCGCTCACGCACTCACCCAAGACACGCATCAATCAGTACATGTAAGTATGGTAGGTACTCACAGACTCAAGACACGGATGCTGCAAGTCTTGGCACTTGTGCAAATTAATTGCATCTGCAGCATAATCTGCTATCCCCCCAATCTCAGGTGGCAAACTATGTTATCAGCATGAGCCTTGGATGCCATCACCATCTTGCTCGGATGCTTGTCAGTCCCGGTTATCACCCCGAATCCTCCGTCATCCAATCTGTCGTGCTCTCGAGTGAATGGGCGAAAAGAGTATAGGTAGGAGTGGTAGAGAGCTGCCCAAGCATTCGCATTAAAAAAAAAGTAGTCGTGTTACCATGGCCGTGCCGCTGCTCATTTCTCTGCTCTGCTCTGAACACGGGGGCGCCAGCGTTCGTCTTCCGACTGGCTGAACCGTTTCAATGCTTTGGCGCCTCTTCGTCGTAAACGGCCAAGACGCGAGCTGGCAAGATTGCCGTTGGAATCCTATTCGATGAAATCTGCTGGGTCACTTACTTCACGGGGCCGGCTGCCGTCACACCGGTCACTTTTGTTCGTCACATTACACAGCAGCCTCTGTGGTTTCATTCGAGGTTCGTTGTACAATGGCGACGGCGCCTCCATCTCGATTTGGTGCCACTGCAATTTTCTTTATCAGAGGGAGGGGCCTTGGCGTTTTCGAATCAAGTTTCCCCCCCCCCCCCCCCGTTGCTTATCTTGCAACACCATACTCGTACGTCCATCATGAACATGCATGTTGTGTACTATTGCTCTTTCCGAGACGTCATGCTTGCTCAACCTGACCTGACCGACTCGTGTCTCACATTGGTCACCGTATTTCCGTTTTTGTAACGAGGGAATCCGTCTTGTAAAACATGACCTGCGTCTTCCCTTCTCTGTCCAGGGATCACTCGCTCACCGGCTGCATCAGCCGCAGCTGAAAAAAAAAGGAATTATACGTCGCAAGACCTCAAACGGTAGAGATTTGTCACAGTTTTTACCAGGATCTATGCCTTCAGACCGCAACTTTCCACTTCTAAATTTAGGTAGAAAAGCCACTTAATTAAAAAAAAAAAGGCTTGACAGAACGTGTGATATTGTTCTGGGTGTGGAGCGGTTGATGTGCTACGTCGGAATGAAAAAGCTGTATGTCATGGCCTTGAGCGGGCCCCCGGTTTCTGGAGCGTAATATTGGGCTTCAGTGGATTTGAGAATCTATTTACTTGGGTGTCAAGAATTAATTAATGAAAAAAATCAATATTTTATTATCCAAAATATGCCAAACGGTGCTTGGGCTTGGAAGGAAATAACGGAAGCAAACGGCGCTCCTTTGGGTTTCCAGTATTGACACCTCTTCCCTTGCTCGTAAGAAGCACCCACATCAACTACAAGTTTAAACAAGCGTATTTGATGTGAATAATCAGGTTTTTTTTTTAAATCCTCGACATGTCTAAATTAGAACCATCAAGTTGCTCAAGTTCTGTCTTGCCAAATGACCTGTACTCCCAGCTATTTTCAAGTCGACTTGGCGCATTTCTTCTTCACATGGCGTCTACCACATTAGTAGAAATAAATTTCCAAGATATCAGCTTGAATGGGGGATATCAGGGTGCAGCTGTTGCATAGTTGTGTAAAGGTGGCCAGTCTCCGTCGTGTTGCAGGGAAACCAAGACAAAGAAGAGCCGAGCTGAGTGAGCAAGTAATAAGACACTTGCGTGATATATAACATGACGAAGAGCAAGAATATCTTGTCCATTCCCTGGAGAACTGCCCGATTTCTAGCAGCAACGTTGGCTCTGCGAGCAACATCATTCATCACCGCTGCTATGTTCCTCATCTGGCCCGCCCCACGTCCTTCAAGTCTCCGGTTCATGTTGGCTGCTCGTGATTGGGAGTCAAGTTATCTGGTAACTGCTGAAAGGTGTCCTTAGTAGAATAGTGTCGCTTTGAAATCGCTTTATCCGTGCAGTTGGACGTTATAGGTAAATTTTGAGGTGTTGACCTGTTGAGTGTAGTGGTGAGTGTGATCTGTGGCCCATCATTGGAAAGGATCACTACGGCATCTTATAGCTTGGCAGATTATTCTACCAGGCCGCCATAGCCACTCTTTGGTGGAATTAGTGAACCTTATTGTATATATAAGTAGTATGATAGTTGTTGATCTTGAAGCTTCTGAGGCGGGCCTGCGGATTGGCTTTCCACATTGGGATCTTACACTTTGCGGCTTCTGTCGTTAGAACGAATCGTGACTTTGAAGACACGACTCTATTCAATTGATTCAAGGAATGAAAATCCTTCTTTCGTCGAGCCATCACTTGTGGCAAAAATAACGTTATGTGCCGAAGCCTCTATCCCTCAAACAGACTTCAAAGGCTTTGATAGCATTTTCGCAAAACGCAGGCAAAACGTCTTCATAAACTTTGTAGATTGATTTAGATTATCAACTCGCAGCGACGAGCAAAATGGTTTCTATTGGACCAACCAGGCTTTTTGTATGACCCCTTATCTATCTTCAGACTCAACCGCCCTTAAAAATCATTCTCATCAGAGCCAGACACAATGACGTTGTTAACCTTGAGAACCATGCGGCACAGCTGTGTCGCCAGCTGGAGCTGCTGCTTCTTGCTAATCAGCGGGTCAATGACAAAGGCGGCCTTCATATCGTTGTCGCCACGTCCCATGCAATCAACACCGAGCTTTCCCCTGTCGCCAGGTGCTGCCTTGACCTGCTGGCTCTTCACCTCCGCCAAGGTTGAGATGGAGTTGAGACCGCTGTTCTCGGCCAGGGCCATGGGGACGGCGTCCAGGGCTTCGGCAAAGGCACGCATGGCGTACTGCTCCAAGCCGGGGGTCTTGCCGGCGGCATCCTCAACTGCCAGAGAGCAGGCAATCTCGGCAGCACCACCTCCGTAGACGACTCGGTTGTCTCTTACAAGGTTGCGTACAACGCAGAGCGCATCGTGTAGTGAACGCTTGGCTTCGTCAATGATCTAGACATCCCATGTTAGCTGAAAGAAAACTCGACAAGTATTGAAACAGCCATTCATACCATCTTGTTGCTTCCGCGCACGAAAATGGTCACGGCTCGGGTGTTGGCGCACTCCTCAATGACCAGCATCTTCTCTCTTGTCGTTCCAAACGACATTTCTCTGACAATGCCGGCGGAACCCAGCTTCTCTGGCTTCAGATCCTCAAAGCGAGGCACTATCCTGCCGTTGGTTGCAATAGCAATCAATTCAATCTCAGGTCCACCAACCCATCGCACAGCGGGAAGCTGGTTCTGGAGCAACATGTGGTTTGCTTCGTCATCAAAACCCCACTGGCAGATGGCCAAGTTTGCACCGGTATCCTTGATCTGCTGAATCATCTCAATAAACTTCTCCTTCTCGTAGTTTTGCAGCTTCTTGAACTCCTCTACACTTGTGATATCGAGGTGGTGCTTGGTCTTGGGCTTGGGGGGCTCGAAAGCGCATGTCAGGATGGCAATCTTGGCATCCTTGACCTCGGAGGGCATCTGGGGATGAGAGAAATCCTTGTCGATGATTACGCCCTTGACAAGGATGGTGTCCTCGAGAGCGCCACCAACCTTGCCATCGACCTTGATCAGATCGAAATCCACGTCTTTCCGCTCGAGGTCAGCCACCGACAGAACGGCGTCGACGGCAATATTGGCAAACTGGTCATGAGCCTTGGAGACAATCTTGCTTCCCAAACTTGTCCGCGCCACCTTGAGCAGGTTAGAAGTCTCCTCCTTTGTAAACTCGATGGTATCTGAGATCTTGTCCAACTCGGCGACGGCAATGTCGCAGGCTTGGTCGTAGCCGTCGGCGATGCGGATAGGGTGAATGCCCTTGTCGATGAGGTCGGCGGCCTGCTCCAGGAGGGCGCCCGCCAGGACAACCACACCAGTAGTACCGTCACCAATCTCCTCGTCTTGTGATTTCGAAAGCTCCACCAGCAGCTTGGCAATGTGGTTGCTGACTTCCATCTGCTGGAGAATGGTGGCTCCATCGTTCGTGACCGTGATGTCGCCATCGGGAGAGATTAGGATCTTGTCGAGACCGCGAGGACCGAGGGACGTCTTGACGAGGTTGGCAACTGTTCGGGCGGCGAGGATGTGTGACTTGACAGCTTCGTTGCCAAACTGGCGCTTCTTCTTCCCCTGACTAGACCGCCGTTAGATGATGTCGAGGTGCACACACACGACGTCCTGAAACTTACTCTCGGACGACAATGAAGGGCCGACCTTGCTCATCCTTCACCACCGCCGCTGCGCGTTGGATATTAGCTGTGGTCTCGAGGTCATTGTCGGGCCAGCATCGATTTACCGTTGGAAACATCTAGATCTAAATTGCGTATCTGTTAGTATCCACGCCTCACCCCTGACAAATCGTTGGACTCGATCTTGACGTACTCAGTGACATTTTGGCTGGGGGAAACTCGTGATCGAATTTACACAGGTAAACAAGAACCAATCAATCTCGGCACCAAATGAATAAACCCCCGTGATTTGGCGACAGAGTATAGCTTCAAGCTTCCACGATCGTGCCCGAATTTTTCGACTGTTTGGGGGGGAAGTTGCCTACAACTCCCACTACACAGGGTGCGGGACACGGACTAAGAAAAGTCCGCCACCGGTCACCCCGCCAAATTATCAAGCTCCTGGAAATGCCCCTCCATGACTTAATCAAGGAGGCACGAGCATGCTTTAGCACTGATGCGCCTCCGACAAATAAACTTGGAGCTAGACAACTCTCCTGTACGACTTAAATATTGGCCATTCTATTGTCTGTTTTTCTTCCTCTTTATTCTTCCTTTCGTCTCTACAACTCTGTATTTTGCTACCAGCATTCGCAACGGCCCCGTCACATCGCAAGACGCACTGCAAACCAGGAGGCGACGTCTGCCTAAGGCTATGAGTCAACCCCGAACTTTCGTCACATGAAGTGCAACTAGTGCCAGGAAATCGCAGGCATTCCTCACCCTCACCCTCCTCCATCTCCCTGCAAACCCGCCACAAAGATTCGCCCTCTTTCTACAACCAAGCTCCAGTAACGCCCGACAAAACAAGTCTGTGGGCAGAATCGCAATGGCGCCTCCGACGTACGACGACGACGATTTCGTCGACCAGTACGACGACGTTGAAGAGGAGGAGGACGAACTGAGCCCCGAAGACAAGATCGCCATGCAAAATGGCACAGCAGAAGTGCGCAAAGCTCTTGGAGTGGAAGCAGGCAAAGTCACAGTCGCGCAGATACAGGAGGCACTATGGCATTACTACTACGACGTCGATAAATCTGTCGCCTATTTGACAAAGACCTTTATTGCGCCAGCGCCGAAACCAGCGCCGAAACCAGCGCCAAAGAAGGCACCTGAAGGTAAGCCCGGCGCGTTCTCTTTACCTGCCAAGCAAGCCTTGTTTTTGCGAACCTTTGGAGAAGACGATGAATCACTTGGGCATAATGCATATTCCACCACCATTTGCGACATCCATCGTCTCGCCTGCGCGTTTCCCACTATAGAGAGGCCTCAGCCATCCCCGACCTTTTTCGACGACATGCCGTGGTTAGACATACCGAGGAACCGAGAAACCGTGTTTATCGAGCCGCTACGCCCTCGTGGTGGGCTTATGGGAGGTAGTGGTGCCGCTCCCAAGGTGTCTAAGCTTCAAGCCCTGGCAGCGCTGCGGAAGAAAAAGAATGAGGAGAAGAAAGCTCAAGAAAAAGCCGTTCCGCTGGAAAGCGAAGTGACAAAGCTTTCTATTTCTGATTCAAACAAGGAAAACATTGGTCCAATCTCAAAGTTCAATGACCAAAGTTCACAACACAACTCACCTGTGGCCTCTACTTCACAAGCACAGAAGGGGGAGACGACATCAGACAACACCGGCAACTCTCCTGGGGAAGATACCGGCTTGCCCACCATCACTGACTCCAAACTCGATGCTGATGTCAAATCTGAAGAAGCAAAGCCAGTGGTAGGCCACAGCCATGCTCCTTCTGCATTTGCACGGACGCTTTTCGGGTCGGTTTCAGAGGCAGACGAAACGCGCAGGCGGGATGTTTTCGCAATGCCCTATACCCAATCACCTTCCTTTCTCGCAAACGCTTTCTCCGAACCCAGCCCAGACGATATTGTGCTCGCGGCCCGGGCCAAAGGTTCGAATTTTGCTAAGGCGAAATGATGGGCTAATTCTAATTTTTTAAATGCAGCGGGAAAGAAAGCTCCAGCGGCAGCAGCGAAAGCCCCCAAAAAGTCCCAAAAGAATGAAGACGCATCCAAAGAAGCCGGGCTTGCAAGCAGCGTCTCAAGTCTCAAAGTCGGCGACGCCCCACCTCCCAAGAGCAAAGGCCTCGATGTCCTCAAAGAGTTTGAGCAGAGCGCTAGCAAGAAGAATGCAAGCTTTGTAGTAGTCGGTAGGTTTACTCATACCCATACCCATACCCTAGATGTTGGTCTTGTTTGAGAATAATGTCGCTGAAGCCAAGTCATTCAAGGTCACGTCGATGCCGGCAAGAGTACATTAATGGGTCGACTTCTTCTGGAACTTAAGCTTGTGGAAGAGCGTACGGTGGATAAATACCGCCGGCAGGCCGAGAAAACCGGAAAACAGTCGTTTGCCCTGGCTTGGGTCATGGATCAGAGAAGCGAGGAAAGAGACCGAGGAGTGACAATAGACATCGCAACAAACCATTTCGAAACCGAATCAACAAAGTTTACGATTCTAGATGCGCCAGGGCATCGAGACTTTGTGCCCAATATGATTGCTGGCGCTAGTCAGGCAGATTTTGCAATTCTGGTGATCGACGCCAATACCGGAGCTTACGAAAAGGGATTGAAAGGACAAACGCGAGAGCATGTTTTGCTTCTACGAAGTTTAGGCGTGCAACGCCTGATTGTTGCCGTGAACAAGCTCGACATGGTTGGGTGGTCCCAGGACAGGTTTCAAGAAATCTCAGAGGAAGTCTCTGGCTTCTTAACAGGTCTGGGATTCCAGGAAAAATCTGTCACGTTCATTCCTATATCGGGTTTGAACGGAGATAACATTGTCAAGAGAACAGAGGATACTGCTGCGGCTTGGTACAAGGGCTCTACTTTAATAGAGGGCCTAGAAGCCTCAGGACCCTCTACCGTGCGGTCTTTGAAGAAGCCGTTTCGAATGGCCATTTCAGAGATTTTCCGCTCGCAACAAGGAACTACGACACTTGCTGGTCGTATCGATTCTGGTACTATTCAAGTTGGAGATGCTCTGTTGGTGCAGCCTAGCGGGGAATCAGCGTACATCAAGTCCATCATGCTCGATACCGAGGCCAAGGATTGGGCCGTGGCCGGTCAAAACGTCAGCGTTGCGTTGACAAACATTGATCCGATTCACATCAAGATTGGTGACATAATTTGCCACACGACAGACCCCATCGACATTGGTGACACGTTTACCATGAAGGCCATGGCATTTGAGCATCTGATGCCCATGCCGGTGGATCTCCATCGTGGCAGACTTCACGCAGCAGGCCAGATTCAATCACTAGCGGCTCTTCTTGACAAGGCCACCGGCGAAGTCATCAAAAGGAAGCCCAAGGTAGCACAGCCCGGAGCAGTTGCTCGTGTCCTGATCAAGCTGGAGGCAAAGGTCCCTCTGGAGCCTGGACAGCGGGTTGTCATCCGAAGCGGGGGCGAGACCATAGCCGCCGGCTTACTAGAGTAAAAGCATCATTAAGTAGTGTTGGGTCTACATGGAATACGAGTATACTGATAGACTGGGAATATTGGAATGGCAAAACAAAGAAACATTGTTAGACAAAGAATGCATCAGATCCAAGTGTTGAACTGGATACGCAATTTGGCTACGATGGTCCTCTTGGCGGCTGACCAGTTTCACAAGGCCGAATGCGGCAAGTGGTTGAGAAGCGCGATACCCGGCGTCTATTCCCTGCCCTGCTGGTACGAGTATCTCATTGACTGTGCTAAGGCAGGATTTTTATACCCATCCCCACAGTAATCAATTTTAACCCAATTAGACAATAGGAAATAAAAGATACATTATTTATCTAATAAATCAGCGTATAATAGAAGTCCCAGCAATTTAGGCGTATACAAATAGGTATATCGCACTTATCGTAACTATACAAGGTTATCATTCTTTTACAATTCCCACTAATCAGCTGCAACACCCGACTTTATAACCTTAATTCGCCAACCCAGATGCCCTTGCAGCCAAGGCAGGCGCCCTACTTCTTCTGATTAATATAATTATGTAATAAAATAGGTGTAGTTAAGTCTCCGGCTTAAACCTACTTTTTTATTTACTCCTTTTCCCCCTATATATTTAAAAAATATCCCTTATTAATTTTATACGCCAGCTAGATTAGAAATTATACTACTTCCAAAAAGGCAATCCACGCCTCTAAAGAAGATAGCTGTTAACTAAGGCAACTTTAAGGAGGAAGGTCTATGCTATTGCCTGTCAACCTCCCCTATAAATTTAATAATTATACCCCAAGCTACTTTAAAGCTAATTACTAATATTAATTTTATTTATATAGAAATTATAGTCTATAGTAATCTCTGGAATTAGCAAAGCTATCTCTACGTTATTACTAAAAATTTGCTTTACAGCCTATATTATAATATATATTAAAGAAGGTCGCTTACGCTATTATATTTAAAAGCCCCTTATATACCATACTAAGGAATAACATAAGGGCATTATCTTTCCATATAATCTAGTTAACCTAGGAAAGCCAGAAGATAGATTAATAAGGGATCCTTTAGGAAAGCTATCTAACTAGATTACTAACCAGACCATTAACAATAGGCTCGGCGATAACCTAGCCCCAAGGGATCTTATTTTCTTCTTTTTTAGCCTATACAAAGGCATCGCCAATATTACTATTCTTACGGCAGGTGCCTATAGCAGCATAGCCTTATAAGCAAAGAAGCCGGAAGAGGGTTATTATTAAGAATAGGTTATTTATAAAGACGTAATAGCTAGCTTTTAGCAGCCGATTTACTAAAGTAAGCACCACAGCTTACGTTAGGGCTAGATAATCAGGATCCTTTTGATCTTTTAGCTACTTTTAAGAGGTTATAGAGGGAGGGTGATAGAAATCCTATTAAAGGAAATAGCCAGCTTAGGCAATAATCCAAGCCTTAAAGCTAATAAGATCCAGCTTCCTAGGGATAAGTGTTATCTCTTAAAACCTCCTAAGATAGTAAATTATATACTTATCTATAGCTACATTAATGCCCGGGCTATAGGTAGTAATTAATGTAGCTTATATATATAAAGACTACTCTTTAATACGTTAAAAGCTCTTCCCTATAGTATTAGAAAGGGAGGTATTAAAAATTCATAGCCGCTGTAAAATCTACTAAAATTAGTTATATAACATAAATCTAATAAAATAGTAATTTAAATGGGGTTTCTTTAGATTTAAGGTCTTCTAATAGTTTTCTAATCAATTTTCCTTATAAATTCCTATATAAATTAGTATACTAATCTAAATATATACCTTATTAACGGAGATTAGCATCTAATTTAGTGTTCTAAAGTATTTTATTAGTGTTACGAACCAACACATTTATGGTTGCAACAACGGGCCTATAGGGTAGGCACCTTAGATAAAGGATAGACTATCTTATCTAATTGCATAAGTATTTATAATATAATAAATGAATACTTAGTAAATAGGAACCTAATTGAGAAAGTGTTTACTTATAACAGCGTGAATACTAAATAAATGCCTAATTATATATTTATTTTATAACGCTTATTTAAAATAGTTTAAATAGCCAGTTGTAAATATAGAATAATACTTAATTATACCTACGGAAGTATTATCTACTAGTTATATAAATAAACCCTCTTATCCTTGTTAATTACCTACCAGTCCAGCCTAGCCTATCCGCCAACATAAACCTAGTACAAGGTTTATCCCTTGGGAATTCCTCTTATACTAACCCTATAGGAGCTCAGCTTGTCACAATTAGTAGTTTATATAGCCTAGGAATTAGCGCCTTGTTTATGTATTTTACCTATTTTTCAACTAAGAAAATAAATATAAAAAGCTGGAAAAGTAACAACGGCGAAGAAGGAAGGAAATGGATAACATAGGTATAGTTAAAAACGTTAATCGGCTTGAATTCTAAGTTAATCTATGGCTCTAGAATCAGGTCCATCGCAGCCGCTAGCTTCTAACTAGAGGTCTTAGATACAAGATAGTTAGCAATCTAACAGCAAGTCGCAAAAAAACACGTTATAAGCAAATTAGTAAGGTATTTATTTCGTTGTAACCTAGGTTACGATAAAGTACCATTTTCTTACAGGGGTGTTATAGGGATAGGTACAAAAATCCTGCCTTAGCACAGTCAATGAGATAGTGGTAGTGTAATACATGGTACAGTAATACACCGGCCATTGCCGTGAATGCCCCGCCGAGTACGGATTGCTCGCCGCTGTCTTTGTAGATACTTGTTCGTGCCGACCATTTTTACCAGCAACTGTACAGTAATCGTGATAATGAGTGAAGTGTCAGGACACCTTGCTGATACTGTTTGACTGTTTACGAGTATGTAGACTTCAGCCTCGCTGTGGCAAAACTACATGTACGTGGCAATGCCGCTACGATGGACGTGATTCCAACGGGCTCTGTCGAGTTCCAAGCCGGTATCCACCCGGCTGCGGCCGGTTACCCCAAGTGTGAATCGATGTTCCACGGAGTACAGTATTGGCGGCTGTTACTCGGAGAGATGAGATTAGTTACCCGGACATGTAAGCATGGCATAGCAACAACGTGGCCAGAACGGGTTGCCAGAACAGCTTCCTTTTCCGTTGCCGCATTGTGCCTAATCAGCCCAGCCGCCGGGTCTCCATCACTGACGGCCGAAGCCATCTGAGTCACGCCCTCGGAATAGCATCGAAATTCTTCCGTCAGCGAGGCGTAGCGCAGTGGTGACAAAGAGAGACAAAGGGCGAGGCAAGAGGCCACATTTGCCTTGCGAGGGGCAAAATGGGAAATGGGCTGGCGTGTGCCCTTCACAGAGGCTCCGAGTTAGGTAGGTCAGTGTTTTTTGGTCCGGTCTCTGGGCGCTGTCAACGGTACATTGCACACGGCAGAGTACATACATTGGATGCACACTCTATTGCTGATTGGCACTGTGAATGACCGCCAATGTCCCGGTGCAGGCTACAGTGCGGGCTTGTGCCAGGCCAGATCGCCCGTCGCTTTGGCTCCGAAAATAAGACCCCTGTCACGTGGGGCTGAATGCTCCGGGGGCCCTGTTTGGCTCGCACAGGGACCCGTGCCTTGAGCCTACCTGAAATCTGGCCTTTTTGAGCCTTCTGGACACCTCAACTTTTTCTGGGGCAATTCATAAAGTGGCTGATCGTCACCTCTCGTCTTCAACCCATTTTTTTTTCTTCTTCTCTCCAGCAAAGATACCCCCTCATCTGGTTCACAAGCTGGCCTGAGGACAAATAGAGCTCGCTCGCTGCGTTAGATCGCTGCGCATTTTCTTTTTTTTCTTTTCCTCTTCATCTTCATTTCATACTTTTACGCGGGGCATCTCGAGAGATCCTCCTTCACACATATTCTTCACAATGGCTCGTTCACGGAGCTCCCTGGCCTTGGGCCTGGGTCTGCTCTGCTGGATCACTCTTCTCTTCGCCCCTCTGGCATTCGTCGGAAAGGTCAATGCCAGCGATGAGGCGGACAGCTACGGAACCGTTATCGGAATTGTAAGTCGACAACCCCGCCATTGGTGCTCGGCCGCTTGTTAACACGTTTTCTCTGCCAGGATCTTGGTACTACCTACAGCTGCGTCGGTGTGATGCAGAAGGGCAAGGTTGAGATTCTCGTCAACGACCAGGGTAACCGAATTACTCCTTCCTACGTGGCCTTTACCGATGAGGAGCGACTGGTTGGCGACTCTGCCAAGAACCAGGCCGCCGCCAACCCCACCAACACCGTCTTCGATGTCAAGTCAGTTTGAGCCCTTTCCCCCAAGGTTTAACCATCAATTTGTACGACCAAGTTGCTAACCATTGCGCAGGCGATTGATTGGTCGCAAGTTCAACGAGAAGGAGATCCAGGCCGACATCAAGCACTTCCCCTACAAGGTCATTGACCGGGATGGAAAGCCCATTGTCCAGGTTCAGGTCAACGGCCAGAAGAAGCAGTTCACTCCCGAGGAGGTTTCTGCCATGATTCTCGGAAAGATGAAGGAGGTCGCCGAGTCCTACTTGGGCAAGAAGGTCACCCACGCCGTCGTTACCGTCCCTGCCTACTTCAACGTAAGTTTTCTTCCTCTAGTGTCTGAAAAGCAAGAGAAGAAGAAAAAAGAGCGAGTTTGCTAACGGCTCGGTAGGACAACCAACGTCAGGCCACCAAGGACGCCGGTATCATTGCCGGTTTGAACGTCCTCCGAATCGTCAACGAGCCCACCGCCGCCGCTATTGCCTACGGTCTGGACAAGACCGATGGCGAGCGCCAGATCATTGTCTACGATCTTGGTGGTGGTACCTTTGATGTTTCTCTCCTGTCCATCGACAACGGTGTCTTCGAGGTCTTGGCTACCGCCGGTGACACCCACCTTGGTGGTGAGGACTTTGACCAGAGAATCATCAACTACCTGGCCAAGGCCTACAACAAGAAGAACAGCGTCGACATCACCAAGGATCTCAAGGCCATGGGCAAGTTGAAGCGTGAGGCCGAAAAGGCCAAGCGAACTCTCTCTTCCCAGATGAGCACCCGTATTGAGATTGAGGCTTTCTTCGAGGGCAACGACTTCTCCGAGACTCTTACCCGAGCCAAGTTTGAGGAGCTCAACATTGATCTCTTCAAGAAGACCCTGAAGCCTGTTGAGCAGGTTCTCAAGGACGCCAACGTCAAGAAGAGCGAGGTCGACGACATCGTTCTGGTCGGTGGTTCCACTCGTATCCCCAAGGTTCAGTCTCTGATTGAGGAGTACTTTGGTGGCAAGAAGGCCTCCAAGGGTATCAACCCCGATGAGGCTGTCGCTTTCGGTGCCGCCGTCCAGGCTGGTGTCCTCTCTGGAGAGGAAGGTACTGAGGAGATTGTCCTCATGGACGTCAACCCCCTGACCCTCGGTATCGAGACCACTGGCGGAGTCATGACCAAGCTCATTCCCCGCAACACCCCCATCCCCACCCGTAAGAGCCAGATCTTCTCGACTGCTGCTGATAACCAGCCCGTCGTCCTGATCCAGGTCTTCGAGGGTGAGCGTTCCATGACCAAGGACAACAACATCCTGGGCAAGTTCGAGCTTACCGGCATCCCCCCCGCTCCCCGTGGTGTTCCTCAGATCGAGGTTTCCTTTGAGCTTGATGCCAACGGTATTCTCAAGGTCTCTGCCCACGACAAGGGCACCGGCAAGCAGGAGTCCATCACCATCACCAACGACAAGGGCCGTCTTACCCAGGAGGAGATTGACCGCATGGTCGCCGAGGCCGAGAAGTTCGCTGAGGAGGACAAGGCTACCCGTGAGCGCATTGAGGCCCGTAACGGTCTTGAGAACTACGCTTTCAGCCTGAAGAACCAGGTCAACGACGAGGAGGGTCTTGGTGGCAAGATTGACGAGGAGGACAAGGAGACTGTAAGTTGAACCCATCACAACCATGACTCTTATATGATTGCCAGCTGCTAACATGTCACCAGATCCTTGACGCTGTTAAGGAGGCTACCGAGTGGCTCGAGGAGAACGGCGCCGACGCCACCACTGAGGACTTTGAGGAGCAGAAGGAGAAGCTGTCCAACGTCGCCTACCCCATCACCTCCAAGATGTACCAGGGTGCTGGTGGCTCTGAGGACGATGGTGACTTCCACGACGAACTGTAAAAAAAAAATTGCATAGATGTTTATCTTTTAGAGGAACCAAAAGAAGTTCCCTGGTGTTATCGTCGGTTATGACGCGGATATGTTTTTAGTTTACAAAAAAAATATATGAATGCAACTTTGCAAATGTAAAACGGAAGCATATATTGAATTGGAATTAGTGCACCATGCCTGTGATGGAATGTGAAGGTTAATTACGTGCGTAGTGCCTTGTATTCTATATACGAATACTTGGTCGAGAGCTAGAATATCTGGGCATTAAAATGACCCCTGTGAACTTGTATAATCATATAGCTACTAGCCGATGGACATGTATTGCTCTTGAAGCTAGGCATTCTGAAGTAACTGTATATCTCTTCCATCGCGGCTCGTCTGCATTTTGCACTTTACATTGTCTTGATGGAGCACAAATCATCAACGATGCCCAAGATATAAATGGCTCGATACAGGCATTGTTTTGGTATTTACAAGACGTGCTAATGAAATTCTTCCGCTAATTTACAAGCCATGTTCGCTACAGTTGGCGTGGTGTTTGCATGGAAGTTACACAGGCACCAGTGAAGGAAAGTAGGTACATGGATACATCGCGCCTATATCTTTGAGCAGCCAGGTGACTCGCAGCCGGGAAATTCTCTCCCTTCCACCACTGCCAAATCTTAGTCCATCTGTCACACCAGGCGATTTTGCAGTGTGCACGTGGGGGAAAGATTTCGGTTTCGGTTTCCTACGACTATTGATGGGGATTTGAGGCGCGCCTGGAAGAAGAGAGAAAGAACTTGAGCGGCAAGAGTCGGTATCGAGGCGTGTTGAAATCTCGTTGCTTGGACTCTTGAAGAGGACCACGGGCACAACAGTTACGCACGACCTCGAGTTTCCATCATTCAACATCATCACAGAGTCACGTCTTTTCAGGAGCGAAGCACCACCTTCACCCTCTTGAGCCAGCTGACACTGCCAACGTCTTGAGTTCTCATCACGGTGACTGGAGGAATAAATATTCGCAAAGAACGAGCGATCGAGAGCCAGAGAGCTGCACAAGGATATTACGGAGCCCATCGCCAACCTGACTACGACAACAGACAACATGGCTGATGATACGCAGACCAATGACCATCTCACTCTCGATGAGAAATCCGCACCACGCACGGTAAGTTGCATTTTTCTCTCTGGGTAGATTCTGTACAGATGTACTGCACGAAACAAATACTTACTCGCAACCATGCTTGCAGGCTAGTCGAGCGAGCACTACCAGCGAGCTGCAGGAGGCCATGGATCTGGATGACCCTGTTGCGACAGCCTCGAAACCTCGGCGTAGAAAGACTGTTGGCGCCAAGAAGGTTACCGAACATACGGAAGATCAAGAAGAAGATAGCCAGGAACGGCTGGTGATGAACCTTATTGAAATGGTCGTAGATGCTACTCCAGATGACTTGGCCACTCAACAGGACGAGATAACGAGCGCCTTGCTTCGCCTCAAGCAACTCCAAGACAAGCAGCCACCCAAGGTCTCCTTCAACCCATCCATTGCCAATAGCCGCCGTGAGCGCCTTGAGGGCGTGCTCATCCATCTCACCTCCGAGCTCTCGGCCATACCAGCCTCTAACTGGGCGTCTTACAAGAAGAAGCTCCTCAAGTTCTGCGAGTCCGAGCCCGTCATCAACATGGAATTCCCACAGCGTCTCTTGAAGGTCATGGAAATCATCTATCTGCCTGAGGAATTGGAAGCCATCCCAAGAGAAGAGTTTGGCAGAATGCACAGCGTGGCGAGGGTTTGTGCCACGGCTGCCCAGGCCATGGGCCCAGACGGCGAGAATACGGATGGCCTGGTGGAGAAGTGGATTAGTGCCAAGGTGCAAGATCTTGAGTTCTTGAAGAGGATGTTTGGCTCGATGCGAAACACGTTCAGGGCCTCTGGTTTTGAGCACACGAGGATGCCTTGGGAGACGCGGGATTAGACGCGGGAAATGATGAGCGATTCTAAGGATTTGTATGGATTTACACGGTGATCTTGGTATCGGGGTGATGGTGGCTAGATTCCGGCCTATCGATGTGCTGGAACAAGATTCCAGAGGCAATTTAACAGTAGAATCGCTACTATTAATCAAGTAGAGAGAAGAATGAACAATTTCCACTCATATTTTCGTTTATCTGAAGCTGCGGTGACTTTGTATGAATCCATATTACAAGCAGCCTGTCATCTGGGATTCTGTCACGTGATAGCGCGGAGGCAGCTCATATCTACGACGCGCTGTCGCGCCATGGATGACGACATCGAATCAGCCCTTGACAAAGGCAGGAGCAACAAAGAGCGTTTCTTTCTTCCTTCTTCCTCACCATAACAAGCCATTGGTATTTTGCAATAGCACCTGGAGTTTTTGGATATTCAGTTATGCCTGCTGCAAAGCGATCTGCTCCTAAGCAGGAGGCGGCCGGTACGCGCCGGCGATCTGGCCGCTTATCTGGCACACAGTTGAAGAGTGCCTATTTTGAAGGTTCAAGCGATGACGAGGGAGAAGAAAAGGCAAGTTTCTGGGCGCAAGAAACGCGTAACTCAGCCAAAGAAGCGGGCTAGACACGCAGAGAGCGAATCTGAGGGAGAGCAGTACAAAGAAGATTCGGAAGAGGAAGCAGAAGTTCAACCGAAAAAGAGATCCCGCGGACGCCCTGCTAAGAAAGCCAAAGAGGAATCTGACGAGGACCAGTACAATGATGTGCCTGAAGACGAAGATGACAAGGACGATGAGGATGAGGATGAGGATGAGGATGATGACGGGCCGAGAAAGGTCGAGATTATCCCATTGGAGAAGATGAGAGATACGGGAGGCGTGGAGTACGAGGACCACAAGGTGCACAAAAACACGATGCTGTTTCTCGGAGACTTGAAGGCGAACAACAAGAGGCCGTGGCTTAAAGGTGAGTGTTTTGGATACTCTAGCGTCCCTGCGTCTAGCTTCACATCCGCTGATGCAGATTACTACAGCACATGATGGAGAGTACAGGAGGGCGTTGAAGGATTGGCAGTCGTTTGTCGAAACGACAACGCAGACGCTTATTGAAGTCGACGAGACCATCCCCGAATTGCCCGCCAAGGACGTCATATTTCGCATTCACCGTGACATCCGCTTCAGTAAAGATCCAACCCCGTACAAGGTAGGCACTCTTCATTCCGTCGTCTTCCAAAAGACTTTCTTCTCACTCTCAATCCAATCATAGCCTCACTTTTCTGCTGCGTGGTCTCGCACGGGTCGTAAAGGTCCCTACGCGGTGTATTACATCCACTGCGAGCCCAAATCCGCCTTCATTGGTGGTGGCATCTGGCATCCGGAGGCGGCATACCTGACGAAGCTGCGGCAGAGCGTCGACGAGAGGCCTCAGAGGTGGCGTCGAGCCTTTGATGACCCGCTCTTCAAGAAGGTGTTTTTTCCTGCGGTCAAGGCCAAGGATGGGGTCGAGGGTGTGATTAAAGCTTTTGTGGCGAAGAATCAAGAGAATGCACTCAAAAAGAAACCAATGGTATGTCGCTGCTGGGCCTTGTCGTTTTGCTGCATTTCCCCATGTTTCAGTTTAATGGTTGGCTGATTGTCTATTACTAGGGCTACGAAGTCACGCATCGCGATATAGAGCTCCTCAAGCTCCGAAACTACACTGTCGGGACCAAGATTGACGACGAACTGCTCAGCAGCGACGATGCGCAGGCGAAACTCAAGGAGGTACTGAGAGGCCTGTCTGGTTTTGTATGTCTTTCCCATTGACTACATTTGATCCATCATCTCTCTCCGTCCAATTTTGAGTACGAGTACATGCTAACTGTGGCTCAACAGGTTACTTTTCTTAACAGCATTGTTATGCCTGATCCTAATCTCGATGACGATGAGAGTGACGATGAAGACGGCGAGGGGGGCGAGGAGCAGCATAGCGAAGACGAAGAAGAGGATGAAGAATAACCGAGCGGCTGTCTGATACTGCAACTTGGTTCATTTGCGCGAATGATGTATCATACATGGTCACATATGCAGGGATGGCGATGCATTTATATTTTAGAGGGCAACTGGATAAGTGGCTCGATCTGACAGGCTGCATGTTGTCTGAGCAACAAGACCAAGCACGCATTTCCCCTTTCTACCAGTACCGTGCACAGTCCCCGGTCAAAATCACCGGCAAAAGCTCCCAGTCGACATGGATGAGAAACAAGGGAACTCGCTCCCAGTTGAATCGAAGCCATCATGTAGTACCAGCCGGCACGGGAACAATTCGTGATGCAAATGGCACGCTGACATGGAAACACACCGGTCTCACCGCATTTCTCTCTCCCCCAAGGCAGCAGTCAAAAACTCCCAAGCAGCAAGCGTGAGACGGGCAGCGTCACTCAGTGGGGGGCCACGCAACTCTCGGCAGGAGGCGATATCTGACACCGAGTCGGACGATGCCACCCAAACCTTTTACTGCAAGCCAGGGAAAAGGATGGATGTCGCCGAAAGGGACTGGACCGGCAAAACGGCCCGTTGTTGCTTGTCCCAGGCCTTGTCCAATGGTAAGATGGAGAGCCCCCAAGGGTGGTGGTGCCCCCCCGCTTCCCCAAGATCGATCGCTCAAGGCTCTCCGCATCTCCGGTTGATCCTCAAAGGTTGTGGTTGCTGAGACGAGGCCATAGGTCGGCCACAGGCTATTAGCCGCAGGTGCACATGGCGTGTTTCGGAGGTGGTGTTGTCCAACGGTGTTTGTCTGTTTGCCCCTTCGTGGGGGGACCCCGAAAGATAAGTACCAAATCGCATGACATAACGACGTCATCCTGGATTCGTCGCCTGCGAGTGTCAAGGTTACATCTTGTGTTGCTGGATTTTGACACGTCCGTCACACAATGTGTTTGCCCTGATCCAGCCACAGCCCACGTCCACCCGGGCAGAACGCCAGGATTGGACGAGTTTGTTATCCGTTAGTGGTGCAAATGACTGTGCGCGCGTGCGTGGCGGCGTCCGGCGTGGTTGAACGAATGCGGCCAATTGACACAGCAACACGGCTTACTGAGGGGTCGCGGTGCGTGGCTAAACGTCATATAAGAGACTATTCAACTTTCTTTTCATTGAACGAGGGTTGGAAGCGTTTTTCAGATATAAGCGTCTTCTTTGCTCTCTTGGCTTACACACAATTGCAGAGTTTACGTTCAAATTTTGATAATATACATGTGCTGATGCCCGGTGATTGAGATCATCACGCCTTTGAAGATATTTACTTTGAAAAGAAAATATAACAAGAATGACCCCAATTGCAACAAGCAATGGCGCCGCTAGAGGTGTTGCCGAAGCCAGGCCTCGTATCCTCATCCCAGAAAAGGTTTCACCAGATGGCATGGCGATGCTGGAGCCACACTTTGACGTGGACGTCAAGCTGGGCATGACGCCGGAGGAGCTCATCTCTCAGATCCCCGGGTACCATGGTTTAATCGTCCGGTCCGAGACCAAAGTAACGGAAGAGGTCCTTCTTGCTGGCAAGAAGCTCCGCGTGGTGGCAAGGGCAGGCGTTGGTGTTGACAACATCAATGTGCCAGCGGCCACCTCGCGCGGCATCATTGTCGTCAACTCGCCTTCGGGCAACATCCTCGCTGCTGCGGAGCATACGATTGCCTTGCTCCTTGCTACTGCTAGGCATATCGGCAGGGCAGATGGAAGCCTAAAGCAGGGCGGCTGGGAACGGAGCAAGCTCGTGGGCATCGAGGTGGGACGGAAAGTCCTTGGCATTGTTGGGTTGGGCAAGGTCGGGATGAATGTGGCACGAATGGCAAAGGGCCTTGGCATGCAAGTCGTTGCGGTCGATCCTTATGCCAACCCGGACATGGCACGTCAGGCGGGTGTTGATCTGGCGTCCAGCTTGAAAGAGATCTTGCCCATTGTGGACTTTCTCACCATCCATACGCCACTGCTGGCAACGACGCTCGATCTTGTTGGCGAGGAAGAGTTCAAGTTGATGAAGAAGACTGCGCGAGTGCTCAACGTCGCAAGAGGTGGTGTATACAATGAAGCGGCGTTGGTCAAGGCCCTCGACGAAGGATGGATTGCAGGGGCTGGAATCGACGTCTTTACTTCGGAGCCTCCAAAGCCAGACTCGGCCGCTGGACAGATCACCAAGCACCCCAAAGTGGTGGCCACGCCTCACCTGGGAGCCTCCACGGTCGAGGCACAGGAAAACGTATCAATAGACGTGTGCACGCAAGTGCTCGCGATCTTGCGAGGCGGGCTTCCCACCAGCGCCGTCAACGCGCCAATCATCCTGCCCGAGGAGTATCGCAAGCTGCAGCCGTTTGTGCAACTGATTGAGAAGATGGGGCGTCTGTATACGCAACACTTTGTCAGGACCAAGGGAGGGCTGGTTGGCGGCCGCAACTTTGAGCTCATCTACCACGGCGACCTGGCGGGCATGTCCAACACGAAGCCGCTGTACGCGGCGCTGGTCAAGGGGCTGGTTGCGTCGTTTAGCGACTCCCACGTCAACATTGTCAACGCGGCGCTGATTGCCAAGGAAAAGGGCATCAAGATTAGCGAGACGCACTCGCACCAGCCGGGCGAGCAGACGTACGCGAACCTGGTGACACTGAGGGCGCACGCCGAGGACGGCAGCGGAGAGCAAGTCATTGAGGGCTACACCTCGGGCAAGCGGTTGTACATTTCCAAGCTGGACCGCTTCAACGCGACGTTTACGCCCGAGGGGACCATGATTTTCCTGCACAACTACGACGAGCCGGGCAAGATTGGGGGCGTCGGCATGGTGCTGGGCTCTCACGGGATCAACATTAGGTTCATGCAGGTCGCCAGCTTAGACGAGGACTCGAAGCAGGCGGAAGCAGATGCGGTGAGGAGGAGGGGGAACGAGGCTCTGATGATTCTGGGAATAGACAGGCTGGTGGATGAAGAGGTCATGGAGGGACTGCGTAAGTCGGAGGGAGTGTTGGACGTGGTGCTGGTGCAGCTGTGATGGCATCTTGTTGATTAGCCATTTGATGATATAACGGACTTTGCATTGCTGCTTTTGGGTTCTTTTTTTTACATGCCGCGCCAGAGGGAGAGACATTGGGAGTATAGCTTAAATTCTACTCTATTTAGTGGTTCTATTCTGAATCAACTGCAAACAATGTGATGGACAGTAGAGTGAGAGCGAGTGTGTTTCAACCGGCAGAAACATCGAGGGCATACACACTGATGGACAGGTACGTACCGTGTACATTGGCCGTAGTGCGCTCTACAGCACACGCTGCCGTACTGCCGAGCGCGGGGCCGCTTTTGGCGCAGGAACCAGGCCAGTCGTCATAGGCGCACGGCCCACTGGATTCCACCGAGGCCGCTAACCTTCCAGCGGCCCACAGGGCTCGAGCGTCCAAAAAAGCTTCCATCCCTTGCGCTGGCTTGAGCTCCGACAATTTGAACTTTCCTGGGCCAAACCAAAACTCTCTCATCCAATCCCAGAACCTCGCGAGGTTGCGCAAGGGCTTTGGAACCCCCCCCGAGGCATCGACATCGGCCCCGACGGACGAGCTACGCTTCTCTCTTCATTCTCACTCTTCCGCTTCTACTAATTCCTTCTTCTCGGTCCTTGATTCCTTCATCTCTCCGACGTCGTCATCGCGTTTCTGGCGACAGTGCACGCTACGACAGTCCGCTCGCGACCGTCAGCAGCCAGTGACTGCGGGTCCTCTTTTCTCTTCTCAATCGCAACACCAGACGTGCTCGCGCCAGGACAATTGGCCAGACATTCAACAGCCTCGATACCGGCGGTCTACGCATTCACCGCTCGATCCGAGTCAGCCAGAAATCCATCCTGCTATGCCGAGGAGAGGAGCACCCGGAGGGCTTGCCAGCTTCCGCCCTGCTGTCCTCGGCCTGGGGCGAGTGCTCGGTCTCTGCTTGACGGCTTCGGCAGCGCCAGTGTCGTCCTTGGCGGCGCCTGATCACCATGAAGAACACTCAAACACCCCCGTGTGGGTGCTGGCCGTCTCCTCGATGACGCTGGTTCTCCTAGGCGGTGCTTTTGCAGGCCTGACTATCGCGTACGTATTGTCCCAAACTCGCAAAATCCGAGGCGTGCGAAACTGACGTTGCGGCAGATTGATGGGCCAAGACTCCATTTACCTCCAGGTCCTATCCGGCGACCCCAACGAACCCCAACACAAAAACGCAAAGCGCGTCCTCCAGCTGCTCAACCGCGGAAAGCATTGGGTGCTCGTCACCCTGCTGCTCGCCAACGTCATCGTCAACGAATCGCTTCCCGTGGTGCTGGACCGCTTCTTGGGCGGCGGCGTTGCCGCTGTTGTGGGTAGTACAATTCTTATCGGTGAGCACCCCTGGCCTATCCTTGTCGTTCATCTTCGGTTTGCTTCCGTTGCCGCGTGTCCCAAGGCTAACCGTGGCCGCAGTCATCTTTGGCGAAATCGTGCCTCAATCGGTGTGCGTGAGATATGGCCTGCCTATTGGCGGATACATGTCCACGCCCGTCTTGCTTCTCATGTACCTCCTGAGCCCTGTAGCATGGCCCACTGCGAAGCTGCTCGACTGGATTCTGGGAGAGGATCATGGCACATTGTACAAGAAGAGCGGCCTCAAGACGCTTGTGACGCTACACAAGTCTCTTGGCGAAGTGTCGGAACGATTGAACCAGGATGAAGTCACCATCATCACCGCCGTTCTCGATCTCAAGGACAAGCCCGTATCGGAAGTCATGACGCCCATGGACGATGTTTTCACTCTTGCCGAGGACCACGTCTTGGACGAGGCCACCATGGATACGATACTCTCTTCCGGATACTCGCGAATTCCAATCTACCGCGCAGGCAAACCGACCGACTTTGTCGGCATGCTTCTCGTCAAGACGCTCATTACGTACGATCCCGAGGACCGGATTCCGGTGAGAGACGTGCAATTGGGCGCTGTTGTGGAAACACGCCCCGAGACGAGCTGTTTGGACATTATCAACTTTTTCCAAGAAGGCAAATCGCACATGGTGCTGGTCTCTGAATTTCCCGGTTCTAACCACGGTGCCCTCGGTGTCGTCACTTTGGAAGATGTTATTGAAGAGCTTATTGGAGAGTGAGTAGAGTAGATGGAGTTTTTTTTTGGGGGGGGGGGCTCCCCTTTTTCCTTTCCGCCCTCCCTGTTCTCATCTTTTTTTTTTTCGTACTACCTGCGGCACACTTCTAGTTACTGACACGAGACATGCAGGGAAATTGTTGACGAATCAGACGTCTACGTCGACGTACACAAGGCCATTCGGCGCCTGACGCCTGCTCCCCGAGCTCACCGTAGACACAGCGACGTGCCGGGCGCGGGTGTGGCGGTTAGGAAGACGCCAGACAATGCGGGCAGCAACCATAACCATAAGCATACAGAAGGTCAGGAAGTCGAAGTCGGCTCCTTCAAGAGCGACTCGGGCCACCTTTTTGAGCGCCCCCCCAAAACTGCCGTGTTTATGAAGCGCCAACACTCTGCAGGACCCGACGGTCGCATCGGGAAAAACCCGGTGCCTGTAAAGGCTTCACTCGACGAGATGCGACAGCAGTTGAAGCTTGGCCCTGCGAACCGCGCGGCGAACCCGTTGAGCAGCACACGAGGAAGCGTGTTCAAGATTAAGCAGGGCTTGGGAACGGCGGCGGTGACAACCACGACTCCTGACGCAAAGGTGACTGCCATTGACGCAGAGGGCGCAGGCGAGCACAATGAAAACACGCCGTTACTGGGCAAGGGCCAGAACGGCGCAAGCGAGCGGCGGTGATGTGAAATGCCGACTCCGAGTGTGTATGGAACAGGAGGAAATACGATGGAGAATGGATGATGTCAAAAGAAGGAGGGCACAGAAGAAACCAAAAAATGTTACAAGGTCACTGGGTCACAAAAAGTGCAGTCTCCATTTTCACTATTTATATGTTAGCGGTTTTGAAGGGTTCGGATGCTGCTCCTCGGTACGGAGAAGACAAGCCCTTGTCTTTTTATTTCAATATTATGTGTCTCTTTTTATATATTCTACCTCCTTGTTCTTTCTTTGGTCTGGACTCTATTATTCTATTACTTTGGAATTGTCCAACTCTTTCCCCCCTCTTGTCAATGTCTAATCATACCAAATAGCATTCATGCCGAATCCCGGCTCCGGGACACGCACCCTCGCGACGCGCGCCAGAAACTCGTCCTGCCACCGGTAAATCTCCAGCCACCCCTCCTGGTCGTCGGTAATGGCCACCCACTCGTCGGACCAGTCGCTGGGCGCAACGGCGTTGCTGTGGCCGCCGCTGGTGGGCGTGGGGTTGAGGCAAATCTGGCGCTCGATGGCGCCGCAGTCGGACAGCTTGAAGGCGGCGACGTAGCCCGTCAGGTCGAAGCTGTTTGCGCGGGAGGAGGCGAAGAGGTAGCTGCCCGAGTGGGAGAGGGCGCAGACGTCGGCGCGGTACTGGGTCCAGCGGTCGGGGATGCCGGGGGGGATGAGGGGCCAGTGGCGGTGGGTGAAGACGGGCATGTGGGTTGCGGGATCGACTCGGTACTCGCAGATGCGGTTGCCCTTTTCCATGAGGGCGTAGAGGTAGGATCCCGAGGGGTGGATGGCGACCCAGCGCGGGTGGTCGCGCGGGTCGGGGCAGTCGACGGAGCCGACGAGCTGGAGCTCCGGGGACGAGGCGTCGAGCTTCTTGTGGACCCAGAGCTTGTTGGCGGAGAGGTCGGCGGAGTAGAGGTACGTCTCGGTCGGGTCAAAGACCATGCCGTGGATGCCGCTGTCGGGCTGGTACTCGTAGTTTTGGACGTTTGCGGCGAGGGCGCCCGAGGCCGGGTCGGTGGCGAAGACGGAGCCGTGGCCGGCGTGCTTGTAAAAGGGGTTGCAGTAGACTGCGTGAGGGGGGCTTGCGGGCGGGGAGGAGGAAGATGGCGCGGGTGTTTGTTTCGGAGGAGGCGGCGAGGGCTATTGTTTGTGTTGGATGATGGCATGTTTCTTTAGGGGGCATGAGATGTGAAGACGTACGGTGGTGAAGCATGGGGTGAGACGCTTGGTGGACAATGTCGGTGGGAGAATTGACCTTGAAGCTGGACCACTTCTTCATGGCGGCGCCGTAGATGGCCTTTTTCTCATGCTATTGTCATTGTGAGTATATTCAAGTCAAGAGGAATCAAAAGGTTTGGCAGCTATACTGACGTCAAAGGCCATCCACGAGATGGGCTCGTCCGGGGCAATCTCTGTGCGCGCAACGAGCTTGAGCGTCAGCGCCTCGTCGTCGAATGCAAAGGTAAAGATTGCGCCGGGAGGCGTCCACGTGCCGATCATGAGGTGATGGACGGGCATTTTGTGCTGTTGTTGTCGAGCTTGCTGGTTTGCGACGTGTGAGAGTCGTTGGAGAGCAGCGGGACGAGGATGAGGTGAGAGTGAGAGTGAGGGATTGTGGAAGAAGAACCGTGTGCAGGAGCCGAGATTACGATGACAAAAGACAAGAGAGCGTGATGGCTTCATCGACACATGACGTGACAATACAAGGTGAAGCTGCACCTTGGAATCAATAGCCCAGACGGGGGTCACAGTGTAGTATCAATGGGAATGTAATTGCTTGGTCGATACTTCGTGTCTCCCAGGATATTCCTTTACCCCCCCCCCCCCGGGTGTTGGGTACATCATCGCTTGCATCGCTTGCATCGCTTGCTACTCCCAAAAAATCCCGAAGCTAGTGCCGCGCTCTGCCCCCTTTAGCAACCTGGCCCCGCCATATCCGAAGCTCCGAATTGTAAATTTAAAAAAAAAAAAAAAACATGCCACATGAAGAGAAAAAACCCCGGGGTGACTTAGTATTGGCATCGCGGGCATTGGATGGTTGCCGCGCGCTGGATCCGGAGAGATCCCAGAAGCAGAAAATCGCGGGGCAAAAAAAAAAAGAAGTAAGAGAAGAGAAATGTGGGGGAGGCGCTAGAGGGGTTTGAAAGTGAGGGGCTTTTGCCGCCGGTTTGTAGGTTCGGTAATTGGGGGTTTGAATGGTGACTGGGCAAGGGCCGGGTAGATAAAGGATGAAGCCGTGAAGGGGGCCGGAAGGGGGATCCGGGGGAGGTGATGGAAGGGGATTAGTGGTTGGATTGGAGGGGAATTAGTTGAGTTTGAGTGTTAACATAACAGTATTGATGTTGTTGAATGAATTAGTATGTAAAAGTAATTAGAAAGGTCAAGTATAGAGAGAGAGAGAGAGAGAGAGAGAGCGTAGAAATGTCGCGATATGGTTTGGACATGATTCTATCCAGGTACCTGTGAGTATGCAACCCACCCCTGCAGCAACTGCGGTAGTACCCACGAGATAAACGAGGGACAAACGAGTCCCGACATCAGCTCCCGGACATGCTTTCCGTCGTTTTGGGGGTCCAGTCGTTAGCTTGGGGTCCACTGACGGGGTGGCGCGGATGGGGAGTGGGAGAGAGAGAGAGACATAGCCTTTATCCGCCTGGGATGATGGCATGTGAGATGAAGTGGGATGGATATGGATACGGAGATGCTTGGATTAGTTTGTATGTCCGTCACGGTATTGGAGGGACACTAATGTGAAAACCATGACGGAGTATATGCTATTCTATTCTTGTTATATAAATCTATATATAAATATATATATCTGTGATGGGATGCCGTTCCCGTCCATCTTCATCTTCATCACTCCCCATCTCACTCACACCTCGCCCCTCTTGATACCTTGATACCTTGGTATATATATAACAGCAGCATTCTCTTTTATATCTCTTAACCTTTATCTTATTGATTCATCATCATCATCATCATCATCACCAAAATGGCCACCAACGGCAGCACCAACGGCACCAACGGCACCAACGGCCAGAGCAGCCGCTTCGACCCAACCTTTACGCAGCGCGTCATCGACACCATGGGCCCCAACATGACGCCGCGCAACCGCGAGGTCATGGGCGCCCTGCTGCGGCACCTGCACGACTTTGCGCGCGAGGTCGAGCTGACGGTGGACGAGTGGATGACGGGCGTGCACTTTATCAACGCTGTGGGCCAGATTTCGACCAAGACGCGCAACGAGGCGCACCGCGTGTCGGATGTCTTGGGGCTGGAGTCGTGAGTCTTTTTCTCTTGTTCCTCGTTCTTGTTCTTGTTCATATAATTGTCAGGATACTGACAAAATGACAGCCTCGTGGATGAAATCGCCAACAAAATCGTGGCCGAGGGCGACGTCGACCCGACCTCGTCCTCCATCCTCGGCCCCTTTTGGTCCCCCAACGCCCCCTTCCGCGACAACGGCGCGTCCATCATCCAGGATCCAAACCCCTCGGGCCGCGTCGCCCTCATGCACGGCACAATCACCGACCTGCTGACCGGCAAGCCCATCCCCAACGCCGTCTTCGACATCTGGCAGGCCAGCGCCAACGGCAAGTATGACTTCCAGGACCCGGACAACCAGACGCCCAACAACCTGCGCGGCAAGTTTAGGGCCGACGAGAATGGCAAATACTGGTTCTACTGCTACCATCCCACGGCCTACTCGCTGCCCACCGACGGGCCTGCGTATACGCTGCTGTCGCTCATGGACAGGCATCCCATGCGCCCTGCCCACATTCACATCATGGTGAGTTTCTGGATATCTATCTATATAGATATAAAAGAAATCAGTATAAAAGGAGGCTAACATTCATCATTCAGGTCACCCATCCCGAGTACAAGGGCTGCACCACCCAGCTCTACCCCAAGGACGACCCCTGGTTGGCCACCGACACCGTCTTCGCCGTCAAGGACGACCTCGTCATCGACTTTCAGCCGCTCAAGGGCGACGACAAGGCCGAGCTGGATCTCGAGTACAATGTCGTGCTGGCGCCCAAGGGATACAAGGGCAAGCAGTTTTGAAAAAGTGACGAAAAAAGTAAAGAGAGGAAATAAGACTGTTTAGCGATGGAATTTTGTTGGCTTGTTTTGTCTTTTTTTTTTGTATGATGAGATGTTGTCATGTATAGCGCTGGATAGGGGATTGATTGTAAGCAAAGACGAAAGAAGGAGACGATGCCTAAGCTGAGAAGGGGGGGGGGGGGAAATCATGTGTATTATGTATGGAGAGGTTGATGGCATATTCACCTACCTTGGTGCCTGGGTGAAGCTGCTCAGGTGCATGGAGTGCAATTGACAAATTAACTCCATCTTTTTTCATGAGTATTGTGCATTGTAATGGTGATGTGGTAACAAGGTTGTATATCTATTTTGACAGAAACCCCTTGCTCAGAGCAAATCATCAACTCTTTTGCTGTTGGTTTGCTGCTCGCATGCATGCAGACTGCGGGAAAGACGTGAGGCATGGGTACATGTACATGGAGCGCAGTGACATGTCAATTGCCTCTTACCAAGACTAACAACTGAATCAAGGCATTCTACACATGTAATATAGAGATACGCCCTTTTCCTCCTTCTTTTCCTTTCTTTACTCTCCGTCAGTCTGCTCCATTAACATCGTCATGTCCATCCTCTTATTCTTCATCTTGTTCCCCTTCACACCCCTGCAGCTCACCCAGGAATGACAACTCACACGTGCGCCCAAGCTTGACTCAGACATTTGTAATGGATGCCTTGCTTTTCTCCTTCTTCCTTGCACGGACGGCCGCCGAGCATCCGCCCCCCTCCTCTCTCTTATCTCTCTCATGCCACACATACATACAGCAGCGGTACGGAGTATAACATACAACATACATGCACACTGACATACATGCACACTGACATGCGCGCATGTGCATCTCTTCAAGGCTCCTCTCCGTCCAGTCCATCCTCCAAACGAACAAACGACGCCCGATTGGACCGTCAATGGACCAACCGCCGTGCCATTGCCCACGCCGCGATTCCTCCTGCACGCCATTCTCACCAATCGCTTCACCTCACCTCACCTCGTTCACTCGACGCAGGATAAACACACGCAGCCCGCGGCCCCGCCATGTGACGAAAGATGCCGCTCTCCATCTCGTCACAATCACACCCAATTCCTTTCCTCATCCTTCCTTTTTTCTCCCCTTCTCTGCTAATCTACGGAGAATACTAGGTACTACTACTCTGTATACATGTGTACCAACCCCCCTCATAAAAAAAAGCCTGGACTCTCCTCGACCAAAACCACCAAGCAGGGATTATTCACTTCGTCCCAGCCTCTTCACCAGCCTCTCTCTCAAACGCCCCTGTCCTCAATGTACATCATAGCCCACCAAAGAAAAAAAGAAAAAAAAAAAAGACACCACCAGCGTACAAGTCACAACGGCTCTGCGCAAGACATACCGCATCATCCGACTGGTCCATCCATCCACACACCACGTTGAACAGAGTTTGCAAGATTCCAAGGCAAAAAAAAAAAAAGACCTCAACTCACTCGCTTCTCCACCGTAAAAAAACACCCTTTATTATTTTGCCTTCCCCAGAAACCGGCACATCCTTCTCGCTGCATGTCTCACCTGCGCACCCTCCCAACTCTCGCCGCCACGCGCCGCCACGCCAAAAAAAAAAACGCCGCCAGGGACAACCCACCCGCAGCCCCGGCGCAGCACCGCCCCCCGGTTCCGCGTTCTAGTGCTCTCGTCGCCCTGGACAGCTTGGCACAGCTGTCGTTGTAGCCCTGTAGTGCCTAATACGGCACAGCATTACTACTGCACCCGTGCCTGCAGACTGCAAAAGGCATTGAATCATTGCATGTATATATACCGATGCAGTACAGACCCAATGCAACAAAAAAGGTCCCTACGCACATGTACCTACATGCCTCTAGCACTAGCAGTAGCAGTAGCAGCAGCAGCAGCAGTAGCATACAAGTCAAATGCACCGCTACTGCACAAGAGCCCCCCGAACATGCCCAAAATGCTTGCATGCCCACCAACACACCCCGGTCGCCCGCCGTCCGTTTCCCCGGCAACCGCCTCCCCCACATCAACAACAGCCCGCCACCTCCAACCCCCCAGCACGGCACGGCACAGCAGCACAGCGCAGCGCGACTCCCTGAAAGGTTCGGCGCTCCCCTAAAGGAAGCCTCCCCAATTCTCCACTTGACGCAATGCCCGTACCTGTACTCTTGCAAAAGAACATGTAGGCGCAAAGGCAGCAAGACAAGGTTGGTCCAAAAAAAGGGTCAGTCGCCCCGACAAAACCAGAGACGAGCAAAACAGCAAAAAGCCTTCCTTCCTTGTGCAATGCCGCGTTGCCTGTCGTAGCTTCGAGGCATCCCCTTTCGGCGCGCTTCGTCCTCTTTTTTTTTTTTTTTTTTTTGGCTTGTGCTTGTGCTTGCTTCCGTCATCCCCCCAACTCAGCAAGCCATCACCAGATTCCCCTTTCTGGTCCGTCAAGGGCTTCTTCTTTTTTTGGTCTCCTTCTTCTTCTTCTCCTCTCCTTGGCCTTTGTCGCGTTTTAGCCATCATCGTCATCATCGTATCAGCCGGCTATACCTTGCTGTATCTGTTGCACCGCATTTCTTCTACTTCTACGGAGTACTTCTACTTCTCCTCCCCCCTCCTCACCCCCAATCCGATACAATCAATACAATTCCCGTCCTTGTTGTTGTTGTTGTTGTGTAACAGGCAGCTTTTCGCATAGGACGGCCTGCTTTGTGCAACGCGGACGCCGATACACGCACCCCAGACAGAGAGAACAAAGGGGGGGGGGGCGCCAAAGGAAAGGAAAGGAAAAACGACAAAAGGAAACGAGAGAGCCGGGTTCTGCTCGACGCAGCAAGCCGGGTGCCATGGCCTCGAGCAATGGCGTCTACAACAATCCCACGGCAAACTTCAGCCCTCCGCGGCACCGATCGAAGCCGTCCGTCCTAAAGTTCATCCACCGCCGAGAGCAGTCCGCCAACGACGCCCTGCAGCTGCCCAAGGCTTCGCCCCTGGAGGCCCAGTTCTCAAACATCATGCCCGTCGGCAACTTCGCCAGGCACAACCCGAGCGCCCTCGGCGAGCTGCAGCACAGCAACCAGCTCGAGCCGGCCCCCAGACCCTCGCGCAAGTCGCGAGACGAACGCCGGCCAGACGTCGAGCCGGCCGCCCGCGACGAATCGCCCACCAAGAAGAGCCTCTTCCTCAGCATGACCAAGTCGCGCGACTCGTCTCCGACCAAGAGCCCCAAGAAGGCAAAGTCGGGCGAGAAGCTCACCGGTCTGCTCGGCCGGCCCAAGACGATCAAGAGCCTGCACAAGCTGGTGACGGACGGCGACGAAATACAGTCGGGAAAGGATAAGGAAAATAGAACGCCGGATGAGCCGCGCAGCGCCACCCTGCCAGTCTACGCCCAGTTTGCCAGCAATGAGTCGATGAATTCTCTGGCGCCCCCCAGCCCAACCAGGAGTTCGAGGAATTCCTCCGAGAGGCGCTCCATGGCCAAGGAACGACCGCGTACTTATATGCACCCCACCCGGTCCCAGCAGGACATTAAGAAGTCGTCCATCAAGTCGGAATCGCCCAGCGGCTCAAAGTCGGCATCGTCAAAGGGCAAGTCCATTCGCGAACGAGGCAAGGTCTTTGGCGCCTTTGCCAGCTTCGGCCATGGCCGGTCCAAGTCGGAGACGTCGACCCCCCGCGGCGGCTCGCCCACGACGGCAGGCCACGTCCTTGACCTCAAGGACATCAACAAGCAGCTCGAGGCACTCCTAGATCGTCGAAATATCCCAGAGAACCAGCGCTACAAGATGCGGAACCTGAGCGATACCATCAAGATGGAGTTTATCCGACAGGACTGGGCCGAGATGCGAGCCGCCAAGCTGGAGCGCAAACAGGATCGTCCGCGCACCAGCCTCAGCAGTAATAACACCAACGGCGCTTCTGCTGCTGCTGCCGCCTCCTCCTCTTCCGCCGTCGTGTCCGATGGGGAGGAGGAAAAGCCGAAGCGGAATCGCGGCAGAAGCTTCACATTCTCTCGAGCGAAAAAGGAAAAGGAGCAGCAGCAGGGCCACTCGACGTCAAAGGCCCGCTCGTCGTCAAAAGCGCGCTCGTCGTCGAAAAAGTCCAACAAGGGAGAGAGCACGCTGGGCCGCCACTTCAGAAACAAGTCGGCCGACAGCGTGGCCAGCGACCGGCCGATTTCGAGCGGCAACTCGTCCGCCGGGAGCACGTTGCTGTCCAAGATTAAGCTCCAGCAGGGCCCGGCCGACTATGTCGCGTACCTTAGAAAGGTGCGCCAGCCGCAGCAGTTTGAGGTGGGCAAGCTTCACAAACTAAGGCTGCTGCTGCGGAACGAGACCGTGGCCTGGATTGAAGAGTTTATCCAGCACGGGGGGATGAAGGAAATCGTCGGGTTGCTGACTCGCATCATGGAGGTGGAATGGAGGTAAGCTGCCATGTCCCCGTCACGTACTGTTTCTTTTTTTTTCTTTCTCATTCATTCTCTTCTCCCTCCTCTCCCTCTGTGACCCGACTCGTCTAACCTGATGAATAGAGAGGAGCACGAAGATGCCCTCCTCCACGAGAATCTCCTCTGCCTCAAGGCCCTGTCCACCACGGCAAAGGCCATGGAGTATCTCCACCTGGTCCAGGCGGACCTCTTCCCCAAACTACTACACCTACTCTTCGACCCGGAGAAGAAGGGCCCCAGCGAGTTTACTACGCGCAATATTGTCACGTCGGTGCTGTACACGTACATTGAGTCGGCCTCGTCCGCCGAGCGCGTCATCAGAGCCAGGAGCGTCCTGAGACACCTGCGGGACCCCGAGCCGGAGGAGTCGGCTCGACCGCTCCCCTTTGTCCTGGAGATGCGACAAGACCGGCCTTACCGCGTGTGGTGCAAGGAGGTAGTCAGCGTGACCAAGGAAGTCTTCTGGATCTTTCTCCATCACCTCAACGTGGTGGCGCTGACGGCCGACGCGGACAGCGCAGGCGACGCGGGCATGGGCCGGCTGACCAACAACGACGACGAGCAGTATGCATACATGCGCCGCCATTTCCCGCAAGAAAAGGCCCCGGTGGCCGCCGCCCCCTTATGTGGGCGGCGTGGAGTGGGACGCGACCAATTACCTGGCGTCTCACCTGGACCTGATGAATGCCATCCTGGCCTGCACACCGACGGCCGACGACAGGAACCGCCTGCGCGCCGACCTTCGAATCTCGGGCTGGGAGCGCTGCATGGGCGGCAGCCTGCGCCTGTGCAAGGAGAAGTTTTACGGCAGCGTCCACACCGGCCTCAGGACCTGGGTGGCCGCCGCCGCCGAGGACGGCTGGGACGTCAAGGACGTGCGATATGGGCCGCCCGCCGAGGCCCGGTCCCCCGTCAAGGCTGGCTCGCCGCGCAAAAAGGTGGAAGAGGCGCCCAAGCTCGACATGCCCAAGCTCAACTTTAGCTCAAAAAAGGTGCAGCAGCCGCCGCCTCCACAGGATGGCTGGTTATGAGGCTGATGAGACTCTCTCTCTCTCTCTCTCTCTCTCTTACGTATTTGGAAAAGACAAGATGTCCATTGTCTGCATCATGCAGCGTGGCTCCATGTTTTTTTTTCGACAAACGTAAAGAAACCAAAAAAAAACCGCCTCAAGGACCAGGGAAAAAAAATTACAAAGAAAAAAAATTACAAGATTTGCCAATGGGGGGGTATTTTTTCTTATGGCTGGCGTCTCACCCCCTTCCTCCCTGAACTCATGGGGCACAAGTCAAAAAAAACCCACGTTGTGGAGAAAGATTGGGTAGTGGCAAGGATCATCTTCTTCTTCTTCTTCTTCTTCTTCTTCTTCTTCTTCTTCTTCTTCTTCTTTTTGTTCTCTCTTTTGTTTTGAAACATTGGGGCAAAGGGGTTCTTCTGTATGATTGCATGTTCATGAATTAATGACACGACTACGCCTGCGGGCCCAACTTCATCTATAGGTATTAACGAAATTTTGAGCCAACAAAGCTTTGCTCCCAACTCTTGACATTGATTATTCGTAACCATTCTTGATCCAAAACAGGGTGCGCGGGTAAGAGTAGAAGGAGGGGGGGAAGGGTGCAACTCCTCAACATTCTACATCGTTTTTCACAACAACTAAACTTACCTTACCCTCGCTCCGAGCCCGCCGACTTGCTGCTCGTCTCACGCTCACCGATGTAGTTTGAATGCTTCATAGACCGACATGCCCTTCAAAACGTCCTCCTTTACCTTGTCGTCGGCTGCCACAAGACCAGGTAGCAGCTCTAGAACCTGGTCAATCTTGTCTCGGGGAATAATCACAACGCCGTTGCCTGGGTCGCTGAAGGCAACGTCGCCCGGGTTGATGTCGACCCCATTGACCTGGACCGTCACCTGGGTCGCCCAAGGCATGCTGCTGCCGCCAGATCCTACGGTGGAGGTGCCGTAGCCCCAGATCTGCAAAGCTTAGGTTGGTGAAAAAGAGCTCGTCCAAGGGGGGGGAGTGTGTCAAGGAGTTGAGGGCGCCAAGGAAGGAAGAGGGAAGAGGGGGGGTGCTCACATCAGGTGGCAGGGGGGGGGGCGCTGAAGTGGGCGGCAAGGCGGAAAAGCCGAGGCGAGGTTTTGGAGGTTGGAGTTTTGGCACAAAATCATCGCATGCAAGGCTGTGATTGGCTCCACACTTTGGCTGGCGCAGTATTACACTACAGCACAATGGGCGAACAAGGAGCCGAGATGAAGCACTGAATGACGGGCTTGTGCGACTGCAATCACATGAAACAAAACAAACAAGAGAGCAAAAACAAAGGAAAAATCCCGATGCTAATCCCCTCCGCCTAGCATCCCATCTCACGGCCTGTATTTCCTCTTCTTCCACCTCTTCGCTCTCCAGTAGAACATTCTGGTACCAAATCAATCCAAGCTCATCCTAGGCTGGTCAGGTCGTGAGGCTTTGCCAAAAGTGGGGCCCCGATTGGTTCTCCTCCAACTCCGTCTTGCTGCACCCTCGTAAGCCTGATGACGAAACGTCCAGGCTGCCAGAGAACGAGCCTCTGCCTCTGCCACATCACCGGCCTCGCCATCGTCCGCCCTGTGCAATTCGCCTGCGACTCCTCTTGGATACCCGCATTCCGGGGTCTTGATCCAGCTGCACGACCGTCCGCCCGAGTCTTGCGCCCTGCACGAGACCCTGAGCCGCCTCTCCCAGCCTCCCAGCGCAGCGACACCCCGAGACTCCAACTGAACGAAACTGTCGACATCACAACTCTTGCTCCTCACAAGCTGCCATGCCGCCTCCTCCTCCGCCGCCGCCGCCTCCATTGCCTGGGGCTGGAATCCCTCCGCCGCCGCCTCCCCCTCCAGGAGGACTCCCAAGCCGTCCACCGCCAAGTTCAGGAGGCCGAGTGCGTTGCTCCCACGACGGAGATGCAGGGTGAAATCGTTGTTGCTGACCATGTTCCCAGAATGCTCTGCTTGCCGACATCAGCAAAGGCAGATCTCTTAAGAAGGCCGTTACCAACGATCGCTCGGCCCCGGTTGTTGGCAAGACATCATCCTCATCGGGCCCTGCCATAGGCGGCGCTCCTCCCATCCCTGGCCTTGGTTCGGCGCCTCCCATTCCCGGCCTTGGTTCAGCGCCTTCTATCCCTGGCCTTGGTTCGGCACCTTCTATCCCTCAGAATTCTCTGCTTGCCGACATCAGCAAAGGGAAATCTCTCAAAAAGACTGCGACCAACGATCGCTCGGCCCCGGCTGTTAGCAATGCCTCGGGCGGCGCCCCTCCCATCCCTGGCCTGGCGCCGCCTGTCCCGGGAAATCGGGCGCGAAGCAACAGCGAGCAAAACTCTGGCCCAGCCGACTCGGCGCCGCAGCTGGCGGGTCTGTTTGCCGGCGGCATACCGAAGCTGAAGAAGCGAGGAGGAAACATTGATACGGGAGCCGGCGCGGATGCCTCGTTTGCCTCGGATACGGAGAAAGCGCCATCGCATTCGGCGCCCCATGTCCCGACCTTTGCCGCCCCGAAACCGCCAGCACCGCCAGCACCGCCGGCCGATGCTGCGCCAGCGATTCCCGGAATTCCAGGACGAGGACCTCCCATACCCCCCCCTGGTGTCCCAGCCTTGAAGAAGGCCAAGGGACCACCGCCGCCGATTGGAAAGAAGCCGCCGCCGCTCCCAACATCTCGCAAGCCTTCATCCAGGGCCACGCCGCCTCCGGCCCCAGCTTCGGCTGCCCCAGTTCCCGCAGCTGCCCCTCC
>MDJU01000195.1:0-50807 GCA_001721665.1 Trichoderma pleuroti
CCCCAAGTCCGCCCTCGCCGCCAGCGTGGCCAACGGACCGGCCAGCCTGCCGCCGTTCCCCGACAAGCTGCACGCCGTCTACATTGTTTCCGCGGACCCCTTTGCCGAGGTGGACGCCTTTGTCGAGTCGAGCAGCGCAGACTATCATCTCGACATTGCCCGCTTTACGCTGCCGATGAAGAAGGGCCTCGAGGTGTTCAAGGCGGAGAACCCCAGCATTCGGGCCATTTTCGTGGGCACCCGGCGGACGGATCCGCACGGCGAGAAGCTCAAGCACTTTGACCCGACGGACGCGGGATGGCCCGACTTTATGCGGATACACCCCGTGATTGATTGGCATTACAGTGAGTGCTTGGTTCTGCGCAGTTGTATAGGCGTGTGTGCTAACGAGACTTGTCAACAGCGGAGATTTGGGCTGTGAGTCTTGACGAAAGGATAGACAATTCAGATTAGGAGCTGACAGGGGCGTTAGTTTACTCGACATTTGGATATCCCATACTGCTCCCTATATGATCAGGTAGGCCATTCCCCTCTTGGCTGTGATTTTCAATGGATCGACGGAGCTGACAAAGTTACAAGGGATACACGAGCCTGGGCGGAAGAGGCGACACGCTGCCGAACCCTCGACTGAAGAAGCAGGGCAACGACAAAGAGTTCCGACCGGCATACGAATTAGTAGACGACGACGAAGAAAGACTTGGCCGATTCAAGTAACAGGGACAAGCCTGTGTTTTGACGATGGCCTTGGATGCCACTGGACAAGAACAGTGCCTTTTTTTCTTTCTCTTTTTTGTTTTCGACTTGTCAAGAAGCAAGCTGGGGTTGGAATTTTTCTCACACATCAAGAAACATACAAGCAAGATCTGAGCAAAAGCAAGAATTTTGCGAGACATAGAATAATGGGGCTTAAGAGCATGGGCTTTTTGGTGTACGGCGTCGACGGGTGACTGCCCGTCAAACTGGTGGTTTTTCTTCTTCTTGATCTCTCTCTCTCTCTCTTTCTTTTTTTACTTGCATTGGATTCTGAAACTATTTACAGGCAGTTGGCATATATACAAAACATTCTGGTTATCAGTGGGACTGTTGCATGGATGGTGTATAGCCAGTCCCCCCCGAGATATAAATAAAAGGCTATGAGAACAAGAAGGATTTCTTTCCCTGCTTCTGTGATGTATGATGTATGTAATATGGGGTATGGCGTGTGTCGACTTGCGTAGGAATGTGAACCGAGGCTTGCGTCGGCAGAAATGGAGAAGCCGGAATGGCTTTTTGACTGGACCTGAGCACCGAGGGTGTTTGTTTGTTCGGCTTTTCCCCTTTTTGGGAGTAGGCCGAATCTGAATCAAATCATTGGCAAGGGAAATGTAACAATGCACGAATATGGCTGGATGCATGAACCTGCCAATGGAGATGAGAGACGGGAGGGAGCATGATGAGGGGGGGTTCAGTGAAGATGCCCCTCGTCTTGTGCGATGGAGGGGTTGGTTGGTTGGTAGGTATGACAAGATGTGTTTTAGAATGATGGGAGTGAGGGCATCACATGTCATTTGGAGGTTCGTGGAATGCTGACGGGGACTGAATGACACGGGGAAGAGTATGTGACTGAGAATGGTGATGCTTCAAGTTGTAGTATTTTATAGCTTTATATATATATATTTCAATATACAAATGGTAAATATCAGTTGTATCGTGATTTCTTCCTGCAATCCCATCATCAATCTTGCCAAAATGCTGGCTGTGTCACGACAAGGCAAACAACACCTGCCAAGGACATGCACTCACCTCTCCAGGCATGATCTCGAAAGATGATGCCGATTGAGATAAAGTTTCTCTCTTTGCAGCGCATATCCATCTACCTCTGCTTCCTCATTTGTCGTGGCTCATTGCTTGATACCATGTGCCCTCTATGTATTCCGCACTCTTTGGGTATAGCATCACGCTTGCTTCGGCAGCTGAAATGCACATCTCCATGGCCAATGCATAGCTTCAACACGACTTTGTTTCATTTGCATCTTTACCTTTTGTGCGGCTTCTGATGGTGGTTGTGTCTGTAGTATTCTGAATTACACGATGCCCTTGTTGAGTGCATCTTGCCTTGGAACAACCATATAAATGCCAGTTGTATCGCCGTTGAAGCACCATTCTCATCATCACTGACATCTTCTCTTCTTCAATAACCTTCTACAAGAAACAAACCCCAAGAATATCGCAACAATGTCCGACACAGCTGCCGTTTGGCTTTTACTTTTTCGACAAGGAGAATACGCGGAGCTGCGCGTATAATGCCATGGTCATCCATCAGACGCATCTGCTGTGCCAGTTTGTGGGCGTGTGATTTGCAAACCATCGATTTGTTATATATAGTACATGCATATCAATAAAGAACGTTATATACAGCACCTACGTGTATATCTACTACACTCGAATAACGACTGCAAACACCTCCCGGCATCTCACAATCACACCCCAGACAAACCATGTTCAACGCACTCCCCCCCCATTCCTCCTCTATTCCAAATCTCTCTCTTCATTTATTCTCCCACATTAGCCTCAAATCATTGAACCCTCTCCAGCCATCTAGACCCTTCTCATGACGTTATTCCGCACCGTCCATGCATCCCCATCATGCCAGTCATATCCCTCACCCCCAGCATCCATATTCCCGCACAAGTGTACTTTCTTACTCCGTATTCTTGACCAATTTTTTTCTGTTTTACGCCCGCCAGATTATACAACAAAGGGTCTTTCAAGTCCCCTCTTTGCAAGGGGTGGCCCATATATGCACACTAACGCACGAGCATGATCAAGTGCAGCCAAAAATGCAAGGAAGAGTCGCATTTCGAAGAGGGGAAAAAACTCGATGCATGACATGACAGCTAGATTAATCCCGCAGAAGTCGTGTTGCAGGGGGGACGATGAGTTACCAAAAAAAAAAGGTGGGAGAAGAAGAGACGAGAATGTTTTTTGTTGAAAAGAAGCCATCGTGACAAGAGTTGCCAGGGGTTCCCTGCTGGATAACGCGGCACAACACGGAGCATCTCTATTCGATTCGATTCGATTCGACATGAACCAAACACGACTGCAAAAGCAAAAAAAGGCAGACAGATTCATTTTTCAAGCCCGCAATCCTACACAAAAAGCCTCCCGTCCAATCGTTCCATTCTTTACATCCCGCCCTCACCAACTCATCGCCATTGGCCACAGCAACCTCCAATCAGCCACTTCTCTCATGCAATGCAAGCACAAGGCAAAATGCAAGGCCTCAGCCCGGCAACATCCATTTTGTTCTTACATACATCTTGCTGCCGGCGGCTGGCTGAACACGAGGATCCCCAGTGTAACCTCAATCTTACCAGCTCATCTGACCTTTATTCGACTCAGCGACAAGTACCGCTTCGAATCTACAACCTCGAGACGAAAATACTTCAATTCTCATTAATTTTTTTTGTATTACTACTAACTGCCCGAGTTTGCGATCCTGCATACACTCCCAGCTAGATGAGATATCCTAGGGCGAGTGGCCAAAATCACCACCTTCTTCTTGGTAGTACTCCCAACGCCATCTGTTGCATCCGGCCGTCCATTCCGTCTTGATAAGCAGTAAAAAAGAAAAAAAAAAAGGCCAAAATGAGACGCCCATTTACAAAATCAAACACCTCCATGCCATGTCTCCCTTCCCTTGGTAGTTGTCCATGACATATAGGCTCGTCAAGCATAACATATCCTCCATCTCACCCAGTCATGTTGTATGGAACAATGGCCTTGTCGATTACGGGGTCCTTTCGCGCCATGTGTGTAGCCTCAGAGCCCCAGCGTGATCTCCAGCCCTCCTCTCTCTGCACCGCCTTGTTGAATGCCTCTCGGCATTCTGGCGGTAGCAGATCCCTAATCTCGTCCGACACGGCGCTCAGCCCGTTGAACTGCGAGACAAAGTCTGCCGGATCCGACGTTTCAACTGCTGCCAGCGCTCCTCCAGCTGATGGCGTCTCAAAGTAGGTGTCAATGACGGAAAAGTTTCGTACTCATCTTGAGGGGGACGGGGGGGAACATGGCATGGCCTCTGGTGGCTTCCTCGTCCTGCGGCGCTACCTGCTCGATACGCGCAAGCGTTGGCTGCATCGAAGCCGGATACTGCATAATATTCGTGTGAATGTCGTAGACGCCGGCATTGTTCAGCTTTCTAATGGCATTGATGCCTGCGTTGAATGCGCTACAATCAAAGTGTTAGGCGGCGTTCCATGAGAGTGCGTCAAAAGGCCATATTTCCACGTACCTTGCCTCTCGTGCATGCTCCAGCATCCAGTTTGTGTCGTTTACGTTGACCTTGCGCTTCTTGGACTCGACCTTGCCAGTGGGCACCGGCACCGAAGGCGCATTGGTGTGGTATACGGCGCTGGCACCGTGCCATGCAACGTACTGGTTCTTGTTGTATGGCTCTCCCGCCACGAAATGATCGTCAGGGTCGGCCAGCTGCCCCTCGACGGCACCCTCTTCGCGAGCCAGTGTGACGGCGTAGTCGTCAATGATGCGTTTACCTCCCACGACGATTCTCGATCCAAATTCCCGAAACACCGACCGAGCCGTGACGATTCCTATTGACCGGCCCTTGTACGAGTGGGGGATGATGTCTCGCTCAATCATGTCGCGCTTCTCCTCGTCGTCCACAATGATCTTGTAAACGCTTGCGGTGCTTCGTGAAGAAGAGGTAGCTGTCCCTGAAGCCAACGCATCGAGCCGGCTCAGTCGACAACATGTACATTCGATTGCCTCGGCCAAGCACCTTGAACGTTCGGCACCTGTAGTCGCGCCCACCGAGCAGATTGCCCATCTTGTCCACCTTGGTCTCGCCTTCAGGGTCCTCGGGAAGGACGCACTCGTCGTCGACAATGTCGGCCACGGTGCCGTCAGCATCAATCACTTGCTCCATCTTGGGCGCCGCGGGGCCGCCCTTGCGGCCGCCTCGCCCTCTCCATCCCCCGCGACCTCTCCGGCGTGGCGTATCGGCCTCCTCCTTGGTGACAGTCACCATGTTGTCCCAGTCCGGCGGCCGGTTCTTGGGCGGCCGTCCTAGTCGCTTCCGACGGATCACGGGCTGTGGAGGCGGCGTTGGCTCCTTTGCGGATGCCTCTGATTCGTCCTCTTCGTCGCCTTCGTCGTCCTTGTCCGCGGCCTCTGCATCGTCGTCTCCAGATTCCTCTTCCTGGGCCTCGTTGTCATCGACGTCCTCGTCCTTTTCGTCGGCAGAAGCATTCGCGCCCGCGTCTGCCTCGACATCGGGCATGGGCTCATCTTCGATATCGGCATATCCCTTGGGCGTGCTTCCTGAGCGGCGGGTTAGCCTGAGTCGAATCCGCCGGCTCCCCATGATGGCCCTCGCAAGGCGCTGCTGTTCCACTGGCAACGAAACAACGAAAGGACAAGAAGAGAGAGAAAATAAAATAAAATAGAATAAAATAAAATAAAATAGAGAATTCAGCTGCAGACAATGGACAAGATACAGCCAGGCAAAAAAAAACATCTACATAAAAACCAACAGCCTTTGCCCGTCGTCAAAGCAGGCTTCTTGCAAAGAAAAAAAGAAGAGAAAAAACGTACCAAGAGCAGCAGCAGCCTTTTTGGCCGCCGCGCGACCTGATCTCCGGCTCGGCATCGTCCCTCTTTCCTCGTGCCCCCGCAAGCTCTTGCTCCTGCTTCTGCTCTCGTTGCTGGAGAGAAAAAAACGATACCAAAAAGGACCTGGATCGTGATTGCGCTGCCACCGGGTTTGTTCGCTGCAGAAAAACGGGCAAACGTTGAAGCTGTCAGAAAACAAAACTTGCGAAGCCTCGCGGGCGAACCAACCAGCGCCTCTCGTTTGCCTTCCCTTGTCTCGCCTTTTCGCGGCGCGTTGCTTCTTAGCTTCTTGGGCGCCGTGACCCGATTGGCTGGCTGTTTGTTCATACAGTGCATAATTTCATACAAACACGGTAGAATCACACTGTCCCATACCTGATAACTTGATACTTGCAAGAACAGCAAAACAGTCACTACACGGCTGAGAAGAGTTGTCGGCGTCTCAATTCATGGTCACAGTGATTGCAATGATAAACATGTCTTCTTTTTTCGGTTATCATCATAGACATTCCAGTAGGATCCGAAAAAGAGCTCGTTTGAATGCTTTGAAGCAAACATAATTCAAACCTGTAATACAGTCGTTTCCTACATCCTTGGTACATACAATGAAAAACCCAAACGTTTCCTTCTATCAACTAGTATAAACATATTGAGACACACTTGAATTTCACCCCATACGCCAACAATGGACCATCCCAACACCGCCTCGAGTGAGTCGAAGCAACAACATTCCCCGTGTGCGATTCCAACAGTCAGTCTCACAAGGTGTCCCAGCCGCCATTGTTAATTTCTGCTTCCAACTTTCGACTGATGAGGCTCGGAACTCCGTGTTTGAGAACTGTGTTCCGGATCATGGTGTCGTATCTCTTTTGATTCAAGAACAGCTGACGTCCGTGGCGCAGCTGCGGATCCGTCTCGCCATACTTATCAATGTACGGCGCGGGCGTAAACGATCCCGACTTGTGGAACAGGTAGACCGTAGAACACTTGCGTACATTAAGAAACACGCCAATATTTCTCTGGCATCTGAAACAAAGGTTAGCCATTGGACTCCTGTTCAAGTAACAAAGGAGGCAAGAAAAAAAAAGAATTATACCTTCGCATATGTTGCTGGGCACCGCCAATCTTGGAACCATCCGTATCAGGCTTCTGACAGCATGTGCCCTGGCTGCAGAGCAACTCTCCACAGAAAAGGCAAATGATTGGGTCTGTTAAGTCTTTGCCCGTCGTGGGGCACTTTCTTCTGGTTGCTTCCTCAATCAACGTGTCAAACGTTCGCGGAAGCCCAATGAGCTCGAAGATGCCGGGATGACTGACTACCGCCGAGGGGATCGAGGTAGGATAACCTTTAGTCCACAGCACTTGGTGCTTCACCCAACCTGTCACCAACCCCGGGGTAGTGCTGGGCCATCCACACGTCGTCGAATCCACCGTCATGACTGCGCACATTTCATCAAACGTCGGCAGCCGCAGCGCCTCCGTGAGGCGGTCCAGCTCATCAGCGCCGGCATCGGACGAGACGTGACTGTTAAAGTCCACACCGTACTTGACATGGAGGAATATCACGCACTTTCGCAAAAACACCGTCGCGTACTTCTTTACAAACGGATACCATCCCTCCAAGGTATCAACTCCTGGCTGCTGGAAGCCTCGGTTTTCTCCCAAGTCTGGAGCCATGGCATCGAGGCCAGCCATTGCCTGAAACTCCACGCTAAGCTTGCTCAGGGCCAAGGCAAAGTCGGCAAAGTTGTTCATGGCTGGATCTTGAGTCTGCCGGCTTGCCAGCGTACCAAACCACAAGCCCACAGGCATGTTGCGGCCCATGTGGAAGATCACCTTTACAATCTCGGCCAAGTAGCAGAGCCTGACAACATGCGTGATGTCGACCTTTCCGGCCGGCACCAATGCGTAGCTGCATTCTACCAAGAAGATGAAGGGGTCCGTCGTCAGCAGCGGCGGGTAGCTATACAGCCGGCGACGTGCATCGCCAGCCTCTGCTCCGAAATGCTGCGCCATGAACAGCTGGCCGTGCTGCTGCTCGGCATCTGCGATGAACTCGCTCTCTATTCGACCTCTGGGATGTGGGTTTCGGCCTCCTATCTTAATGTATGCCGAGGTTGTTTCCGCAAGAATTCGCAAATGAGCAATCACCTGTTCTGGAATCTTCTCGATCAACGTCATTCCTGGCTGAGCTTCAATTCCACGCTGCTGGATTTCCACCTCGGAAATCGAGAATCCAACAACTTGAACCAGCGTATCACTCGCGTGGAGTTCATCGCCTGCTTGCATCTTCTCTACTGGATAGCGAGTGTCTAGCTTGTTGACAACCAACGTATCCCTCAGTCGATGGTAGGCGGATAAAAGTTCCGAGAATAGCTGGCTGTTGCCAGCACTAGACGGTTGATTGGCGCCTGCTTCCGACGTCTCGGAGGCCGCGGCCGCGGCTGAAGAGCTGCCTGATGCTCCTAGCGTCGCTGACGATCGCGCATCGAGTTCATCTTTGACCCAGATCGGCTCCAGGCGAGGCTTTGATGGCGTCAGCGTTTGCAGCAGGCTTCCGGGGAGGCTTGGCGTGTCAATATCGGGCAGCTTCGAATCATCTACTTCACGAGCCTTGCTACTGCCGAATGGGTAGGATGATATTTGCTTGTCTAGGAAATCCTCAAAGCTCTCTTCTGCTTGGAGATTTCCAGGGTATGATTCCTCTAGTCCCTTCCAGACGATGGGAACAAAAGCATTGCCTAGGGCCTTGCAAAGGGGGCACACAAACTCGTTGCGAAGAATGTTCTCGGGATGGTGCCGCGCGATCTGGTGGGTATGTCGACGATTGGTTGCCTCGTAGTACTGCTCAAAGCAACGGTAGTGCATCATGTGCCCACAGCTGCTGGCCACTGGTCCGGCTCGAGAAAGTGAGGCGTCGAACCCCCTACCAATGGTCTGCCGTTCGGCGAGGAACGTCTCTCCATGAGAATTCAACTTCTCCACCATCTTTCTGTTTTCTTGAGCTATACCAAAGGGGCGAATGTCCTCTGCTGACCTGTCGAGATTACATGGAGTCTGCGAAGCTTCCCGGACAAGATCGGGGTCTTGAAAGTCCGTTTGACGGAGGATGAGACTCTCATTCAGGAGGGCAAAAGTACCATACAGACGTCGGTCGTCAGCCTCCTCCTGACACAGGATGCAAGTCCCCGTTGGGTATTTCCAGTTGTGCTTGCGGTCTTCGGCTTGTTCCACGTCCTCTTCGTCGTCCTCATCAAGATCCGATCCCCAGTCAATAGATCCTTGGTTCTCCAAGAAGCTCTTCTGCTGCTGCTGAAACTGTGCCATAACTTTTGCCTGGCGATTCATTGCCGCTTGCTTTCTTCTTTCGCGCTCTTCGTCGGCAGATATGTTTGCTGGAGACGCGGTGCTGATGCGATCTACGGGTAGCCCAAGCTTTACAAACTCTGCATTAAACGCCCCTGGTCTTTTTTGCTTAAGGCGCTTGAGGACGAGGGAAATTTTGGGATGTACTGCCTTGAAGTCTTCATTAGTGGATAGCATATCCAAGAGCGAAACAATGGTCCTGGCGTTGCTTGCGTCAGGCATGAAGTTGCTTCGGGCGACTCTTGTGAGCGCCGTGTGGACAAATGATTTGGGGGGTTTCCCCGAAGCATCAGCCTCAGCGCTGTCATCTTCCATGGTGGCGAGCAAAACGAGATGAAGAACAACCTGCAAAAAGGTTTCGATCCTAGTGCTGGGCACAAGCGGTGTAAACTTGTGCGCGCTTAGAGCGTACAACAATGAGTAGTAAATGACCTGTGCAAAGACACCCGTGCTGGTGAATTCTGCGAGATGTTGGAACAGACCAGATGGTATCGGTCGAAGCTTGGGTTCAAATACGATTTCTTCCACAGTCTTGCCCGTCTTCTTGGCCATCTTTTTGCGGTAAGCAAGTTCGGACTCCTCGCGCTGATTCTTGTTATAGTGGGCGATGTAGGGGTCGATTTCCTCAATAAAGTCCTGTCGGAGTTCAAAAGTGCCCACATCAGATACACCTTCTGGGGGCTTGAAAGCGGCCATTTCATCCAAGACTTGTGGGAACTCTTCTGACTCTTGGTATTTTTCGGGAAGCTTCTGACAAATCTCGTTAAACGACAGTGGCTTGAGACACAAGACGTGAATGATGTCACGGCGCATGGCCAGCAGACGAGAATTCGGTTCATCCTCTGGAGCAATCAAGCAAGTGCGGTCGCTCAGGAGAACAATGAGAAGATGAATCATATCCTCAACAACGTCGAGGTGCTGAGTATCATCTTGAGCTTCTGATAGCACTTCAAAAATACCCTTTACCCAATTTTCCATTCCGAATCGGTCAATAATGGAGGCCAAGACTCGAGAGGGATCACAAACTACCATTGCCGTTTGCAAAAGGAAAATGTCTCGGTGGTGACAAACGTCTCTCTGCCCGACACCGCGATATGTGCTGGCTTGATGACGAAGACTAATGCCATTCCGAACCCACATATTCGCCTTTATCTGGGCCAACCAAGCACAGACTCGGAGGGGGTAATCAAATACGGCTATTAGATAATCCTCCGGGCTGTACTCCTTCTTGGGAATCTGCAAAGGCCCTATTGTCATGAGCCTTGGCTTTGACTTGAGCTCTTGCCTGGTGAAGCTCAAGAGAGCGCGCATTTTTGATGCCGGAAGAGACCTTCCACACTCAATCAGCCAAGACAGGGTGTAGTGCAGCCCGTGGTGGAAGCTGATGGCATCTTTCTCGACGACAAATTTGACAACATTATACGATTTGCCTTCGACATCAAACTCCAAATCACTCATCGTCTTGAATTTTACTTCGTCTTTGATTTCTGCTTGTTTGAACCTGAGCCGATCCGCACCAACGGAGTTGAACGTGGCGGCTTTGGCGGTTAGGCGGATGGCGTTCATGAGATTGCGTATCTCGTTGGGAGGGCAATGACGAAACGCCTCAGCCAAGTTCCTCGCTTGCAAGTTGATCTGCCTGGTAACCAGAGAGGCCGTAATCCAGGAATCAGCTTCATATTCAACGTGCTCGACGACTGCGCGGACATTGGGTCCGATGCCTTGGTGAAGCTTCACCAAATCTAGAAATTGCATCAGATATCTTGGTTCACTTCTGAGCCGTTCTTGAACATGTTGAGAGCTGAAGAGATACTTGAGATCTTGATAGAAGTGATACATGCGCCTATTAGTGACAGATCCGCTATCAAAGGCAAGAACAGCAACAGGGGAGAGATCCCACGGGTGACCAACTTGTCTGGTCGTCAAGAATGTAAACAGAATTGCCAACAAGCTGGTCAAAAAGTTGCCCCTCTCCACCACCTCTGCAGTGATGGATGCCGTCGTCAGCATCTGGAGAGAGAGGTTAATGATGGAATGATCTGGCTCCCTATCGCCAACGAGATACAGCTGGGCTAGGATGGTGTAGAGGCTAGCAAATCGAAGGGCCACAACTCGCTTGAATTCTGGAATCTGGACTACCGTAGAAATGTAGAGGGCGCGGAGGTCGTTTCTGGCCCTTTTCCACATTCGCAAATCAAACAGAAGCAGCCAGTCTAAGCGAACACGTTGGAAAACATCCTCTGCTGGCGGCACGTTGCTGGACTGTGTATAAGCCGCCGGAGTTTCGAGCCAGTAGAGTCCAGGGTTTGGCAGTAACTTTTCCATCTTGCCAGGTGTTTTAGGAATTTTCACATTCGCTTTTGAGTATATGCTCTGAGAAATGAGAGGCTCTTGCATGTCGGAATCGGACGGCGTAGCCTCGCGCTGAGTAGTCTGAGTCGTTTGCTCCTGTGCCTGTTCAGCGGCAGGCGCAGGGACAGGCGGCGGAGGAGGCGGCGGAGGATATCCAGCTAGAGTGGCCTCGTCCTCTTCCAAAGCCTCGTTGGGCCTTATTGTCATGTCTAGCTCAGGGACATCTCCCTGTGCATCTACCATCATAACGTCATCATCCGAGCCGGAGCGATTCTCATCATCCTCATCATCGTCGTCATCATCCATATCGGCATCGTCGTCGTCATCGTCGTCATCATCATCATCTCCGTCATCGGGATCCAATGTCAGGCCTTGAGCACCAGCCGCAGCTTGCAGAGCAAGAATAAACCGAGCGTTGACATTGTGCATCCTAGCTCTTGTCTCAAGACGCTGGTCATCTGCTTCCTCATCGTCGATAAGACCCAGAGTATGGGTTGCGGCGCTTCCTTTCCTCCATGGCTTCATCAGCTCTTCGCATATGGTTCGTCGAAGGATGTGATTATCATGGCCAACTGAGCAACCAGATATATCACTTAACCACTCGATTAGAGTACCACACATCTGCTCCCGAAACGTGTCTCTCGCTGATCGAATGGTGACTGTGACTCTGATAGACTCCAATGTCTTGGACATTTGTAGCAGCCGCTCGACATTGTCTGAAAACACCAAAAGGCTTCGCCCAACTGCGTCTGTTTCCCAGGCGTCGTTGTTGGCCTGTTTCCGAGTTTTCCTACAGGCTCTAGCTACCTGGTCTCTAACTTCATCAACAGTGTGCTTCTCATCATTCCATAGCACTAGTGCAAAATCCGTGCAGGCCTGGGTATCGGAGCCGTAATATGTTGATTTTAAACGAGATGCTTCTTCGTCCTTCAAGATTGAATCCTTTGTCTTTGTCTGGCGTAGCTGCTCGGGCGAGCAGGATATCACATCGCAGATGTAGTCGAATGCTCTTCCAATCGTCATCTGTACACCGTTGACGAGATCTTCAGGGAGCGAGGCAGGTTTTCCGGCACCGCCCATGGGAGAGCCAGAGGCCAAATCAGAGTGGATGGTACAAAATAGCGGCGTTTTCCAGGCTTCATCATCTCCGCAGTCGCAGCAGCCACTGTTTCCCACCGAGATCTGGATTCTCACCATGTGCCCCGTATGGTCTGTTGCATCAAAGCATCGGCTACACAGGCAGCAGGTCTCGTCCGTCCCGCATGTTTTGCACATGTAGGATGCCTCGCCAGGCTTGAAGATGTGACCACATCGCTTCCCCCGAGCCGCCTCTGTGTATTCGGCACCTTCTACAGCGCCCTGAGCATCGCCGAGCTTCAGGCTGTCGGACGGTCTGCCCTCGGGGAACAGAAGTCGCATGTATTCATGGTTGCCGCCAGCCAACGACCAGAAAAGGCTGGTTAGGAGCTCTCGGGAAGCCTCCTCTGTGTAGCGGTAGTCGAATCGCGCGGGTAGATCTGCCAGTAGCTGGCAGAGCTGCTGCTCTTGAGTAGATAAAGGGTTCTCCATTCTCATGAGCTCATGATGCAGCGTCGCTATGCAACTGACCGGAGGCGTGTGCGCAATGCCGGAGGTGGGGGTTCTGCTGGTGGTGTCAGCTCTAGCAGAGGAAAATGCTCGATAGAATGACGAGATGGTCCGTAGCCGGAGCTGGGGATGGTGCGGTAGAGAAAGTACCTGTCGACAAGGAGAGCGTAGATGTTGTAGCGTCGATGCTGTGGGTATGCGACTATGCTGGTATGATGTCTTGATTTGCTCTGATTGAAAATGTAGATTGGGTTGTTTAGAGGCGGCGAATATTATTTGCTGCCTGCCTGCTAACCCGAGGTGCTGTAGCTACCTGTTAGGCGGTGCTAGAAGGTGTGGCAGCACCTAAAGCTGTCCAGGCGGCCGCCACCAATTTTCAGAGAGGTCTTCTACCGTTGCCCCTCTGTGACAAAGCGCGAGGTCAATACGTCAGTTGGCGCTGGAACAGTGTTCGAGTCCCGCCAAAGAAGTGGATGGATTCATCATAGGTACTCCTTTCTTGTACAGCACAGTTATTACGGAGAACTACTGGGGAGTCATTTCATGGAGACAGTATGGGTCATGAGGCCTTCCCAAGGTGCTTGTGCACAGGTACAGACGTCAGGAATGACATCGTATGACCGCGGATAAGTTGGTAGTGATGGTCGGATGTAAAGGATAATATAACCGTGATACAGGCCAAAGGAGGAAAAAAGGTTGTGAATCGTTCTATTTCTCGTTGATTTTGTACATTTTCCCCAGGCAGTCCAATGCCACACCCATTCTAGCCGTAGTAACCGGAATTTGCATCTTGTTCTTACTCCTCGTCCTCGCCGCCCTCAACGTACTTGTGTCGGATGTCCTTCCATTGGCGCTGGTCTCCTGGTTAGCTCTCAGCCTGTTATTGCTTCGTTTCGACTCAGCACTTACGCCTCGGTTGTTGCTGTCCCAGATGTTGTTCATGGTGGCGTTGAAACCGCTATTGCACCCTTGATTAGCCTTTTTGCTGCCCTGACGCTCGATCGAATGTGGTGGGTTCCTCATACATCTCCCAAGCGAAGCCTGCACCGAAGACGGCCGCAAGCATGGTGAAGTTCTTGCGGAACAGGGTGCTGCAGAGTTGTATGTTAGGATGCCGGAGTTACGGTCGTTGATTCGCTGTCGTTGCGACTTGCCTGTAGAGAGACTGTGCGAGAGACTGCGCATGTGCGCGATTAGCTTGTGAGGCGATGACGGAACGGATTGCGTCCTTTTGGTGCTTACCATGTTGACTTTGACGAGCAATTGAATGCTTCTGATGCAGTCGCGATTGCGTAGAGACCGAGGTGCTGTCGTTGGCGGGTTTTGGAAGAAGTTAGGAATGGCCTCAGAAGAAGTTCTGCTAGGGAAATCCGCGAGCGCAAGCAGAAAGTAAGCAACGCTGATTGGCCGGCGGCAACCTGAGATTCCGCTCCACAATTTCAACCCGGCGCCTCCCGCCTACAGTACGGCCTCTGTCAATTCTCTGCATTCATCAGCTTTAATTTGAGAGGTGAAATCTAGCTGCTTTAATACTGATTTTCATGATAAAGGTTCTTTTCCATCACTGACCCGTGGATTGGTGATGGAACTCATATCCTAAACCTCCGTAGCAGCCGTCCCTCTCTTTGTATTTTCCCTACATACTCTTACCAAGGGGTGCCTCTTAAACTTCAACGTTATGAGTGCCTTTCTGTTTCGGGTATATAGCTAGCAATATCTTGGTAAATATGAATATGTGGCCGACAAAGAATTGCATTTTTTTGTATCATTGGCCTGTGATACTTATGGAGGCGCGACTCCCATATCAACGTGAGCTCGTTAGTTGTTGATAGCATACATTCATCTGCACAGAGTGCTGACTGCTATCTTGGTCTTGGAAAACGTTCACATCAAAAACAAAGTGTCCTAATCCTGAACTCCGACCTTTGTACCAAAGGGCTACGACTTTGCCAATTGATTTCTCTACCTACTTTGATAGTCCCAGCGAGCACCTTGTAAGTTTAGTAGTTACTGGGCTGTGGCCCTGTTAGAGGTTAGAATCAGGAAGCTCAGAAAGTCTTGCTCAATTCCCCTTTATCCGTGCTTATGGACGTACCAAGTAAAGTACAGGGATACATGTACCAGCCATTCAAGGTAGCATTGTCCCAATATATAGGCGTTAAAAGAACGGCATGGCTAACATGTGTTTGTGACATGGAAGCCAAATCTTGGGATAAGCTCAGCCACTAGGAGTATAACGCAGAATAGTGGGGGTGCGTTGGGCCACCTTTTTCTGTCCATTGCCCGGTCACGCCTCGGGTCTCATCCGAGCTTCAAGTTGTCTCGCAAGCTGTAGGCACTGTGTTGCCTGAGTGCTGCCGCATCCAACATCGCCTGGCCAATCCGCGGCTGTGCCTGAGAGGCCTATTTTTATGCTATTGGACGCCTGTGCATCCGAGCCATCGATTCAACGGGCTGTGATTGGGCACCTCTGAGTCACCTGAATCAATCAACCTCCCTGCTTTACGGCGAGCTTTCTCAGACCATTGTGTCTGCAACCTCGACAATGGCACCCTCTACTACAAATTCTGGTATTACAACGGACGAAGCCAGCGGAGAGCGTCACATCCCCGAGTCTACTCGAGCCGACGGGAGCAAACGAAAGGCCATCAAGATCCGACCCGGCTACCAGCCCCCCGAAGATGTTCAAGTCTACAAGAATCGACCAGCAGAAGCTTTTCGCGAGCGAGGAAAGCGAACAGGCATTCCTGGCGCCGCCTCTGCGCAGGATGAGAAGCCGGACCAGGGTTCAGCCGCAAGCAATAAGAACGCGAAACGCCGAGAAGCCCGGAAAAAGGCCAAGGCGGCTGGCGACGGTGAAGGTGAAGGCGAGGCCAAGGCCGATGCAATTGCAACTACGCAAGATGGCCAGCCCAAGGCAGAAGAGGCTGATCCTGAAGTTGAGCGCGAGAAAAAAGCTAGAAGTCTTAAGAAGAAACTGAAGCAAGCCAAGGAGCTCAAGATGAAGAAGGATGGAGGCGAAGGTCTGTTGCCTGAGCAGATCGCCAAGGTCATCAAGATCAACGAGCTCATTCGCGAATTGGATGCCCTTGGCTTCGACGCAGACGGCGAGCCCAAGACAGAGACGAAAGACGATGCGACTGAGGGCAGCGAGAACAAGAAATGAAGAGTACATCTTCGCAAGGCAACCCAAATCAGGGACCCCGCCGTCCCTCCCAGCCATACGATACGTTTAATGCAGTCGACCAATACCATGTTATACCATGCCTATCACAGGGAGGAAGCATTTGCAGCTACATTAAGAGGAGTCATGCCACTTTCACCAACCCAGAGTCCCGCGCGCAGGTTGGAGACACATGAATGGGAATGTCGGCATAACGAGGGGTCTGGAGGACTTGTATAGCTTCGAGACTTGGAGTAGCGGGGCATTGAAAGATCCCTGTACATCTATCCCGGGGGCATGGGGCAATGAAGGCCTTGGGATATGTAACATGTATATTAGAAAATCTACGCGCCGACAACGCACCATTTCTACACTGCCATTATGCCCAATTGCTTAAGGCAGACACGTATTTTACATGAAAATGCTCTTTAGCTCATTCTGCTGGATGTACTCCGCAGGCTGCCCAGACTTGCAGAGGAAACATGTGACGAGTCTTCTGATAGTAAGCTCTTGGCTTTCTAGAAGAAAAGAGTAGTGGTGCTACATGAGAAATGCAACGAACTGGCTTATGCTTGGAAAGTAAACGAAGCAATTGATTTGATATGTAAACCCATCAAGGTACCATCTCACAGTGAAGAGAGATGTAACACAGCAAATGGTCGTAATACGCGGTAAGTGCTCCGTAGAGGGGCTGCAGCTGCAATGGGTAGTGCCGATCTTCTGCCGAGGAGTGGTGGCAGGGATCAGCTCAAGGCTCCAATGAGTGAGGTAAGCCTCTACGATTTCAAAGAGCAGCCACCAAGACCCGATCTGGCACAATCAACTCTGGCATGCTCCCACTGAACCGACGAGAAAACCCCACGGAATAGAAGATACACTTTACGGAATATAGTACTACCATCGTTGCAGCTCCCCCAATCATGTCTGCGGAAGAAGAGCGCCAGGCGGCCCTCAACGCCTACCGGTCGAAGCTCATCGAATCCCGCGAATGGGAGGCAAAGCTGAAGAACCTACGACTAGAGATCAAAGACCTCCAGAAGGAGTACGACCGGACAGAGGAGAACATCAAGGCACTCCAGAGTGTAGGACAGATTATTGGCGAAGTCCTGAAGCAGCTGGATGACGAGAGATGTAAGGGCACTTGCCAAGGGTCTTGAGAATGGGGAAGCTGTTTCCGAGCATGATGCTAACCTTGAGTGCTTTCCAGTCATTGTCAAGGCGTCATCGGGTCCCCGGTATGTTGTCGGCTGCAGATCCAAGGTCGACAAGACGAAGATGAAGCAAGGCACACGTGTCGCGCTCGATATGACGACGCTCACGATTATGCGTATGCTTCCGCGAGAGGTCGATCCGCTCGTCTACAACATGTCGCTGGAAGACCCCGGCCAGGTCAGCTTTGCAGGAATTGGTGGGCTTAACGACCAGATTCGAGAGCTGAGAGAGGTTATCGAGCTCCCCTTGAAGAATCCAGAGCTCTTCCTCAGAGTAGGCATCAAGCCGCCCAAGGGTGTCTTGCTCTACGGTCCTCCCGGAACAGGGAAAACCCTTTTAGCCAGAGCCGTGGCAAGCAGTCTGGAGACGAATTTCCTGAAAGGTGAGTTGTGTTTGGCGGACGGGAGAGCAAAGGCTGCGTGGGAGATGCAGGCTAACAGCCCCTAGTTGTTTCGTCGGCCATTGTCGACAAGTATATAGGCGAGTCGGCAAGGTTGATCCGAGAAATGTTTGGCTATGCCAAAGAGCACGAGCCGTGCATCATTTTCATGGACGAAATCGATGCCATCGGAGGACGACGATTTTCTGAGGGTACAAGTGCCGATCGTGAAATCCAGAGAACCCTTATGGAGCTTCTTAACCAGCTGGACGGATTCGACTACTTGGGCAAGACAAAGATTATCATGGCTACGAACAGACCGGATACCCTGGACCCCGCGCTGCTGCGTGCTGGTCGTCTGGACCGAAAGATTGAGATCCCGCTGCCGAATGAGGTCGGACGGCTGGAGATTCTCAAGATCCACGCCTCTTCTGTTGTCATTGATGGCGATATTGACTTTGAAAGTGTCGTCAAGATGAGCGACGGACTGAATGGAGCTGACTTGCGAAACGTGGTTACTGAAGCGTGAGTGGTTGATCCAAATTAGGAAATGTACGAATTTGAACAGGCCCTTGCTAACAAAGAACAACACAGTGGTCTGTTTGCCATTAAAGACTACCGAGAGTCGGTTAACCAGGATGACTTCAACAGGGCGGTGCGCAAGGTGATGGAGGCGAAGAAGCTGGAGGGCAAGCTCGAGTATCAGAAGCTGTAAGAGCATTTCAAGGGAGTGGTCATTGAGACGGGTTTTCTGGCGCCAGTGAAGAAGAGAATACCGCTATAGGTACTTTTTTAGGACTGTATACCTAGTAATAATGAAGTGATGCAGATGCGAATGCTGAGTGGGCTCATGGCATAGGAATGACATGCATCAGCAACTATCTGACTCCGCCTCCCAAGGGATGTATCTGTTGATACTGGTGATGGGCCATGGTATTGGGGACATGGTGTTGATGGGTAAGGCTGACGTGCTTGTAGATATTTGCGGAGTGGGAGTGCTACAGGATTACAGAGGCTTGGCACTGTTTCTTTTGACGTTTCTAATAAAGTACCTAGGTAGTCCAAAGTGTTGTGCCATGGCCACCTTACTATAGATGTTCCGCTGAGTACATGTCAGCCCTGCAAATTGCCGCATCAAGTCATGCGATGGTCTAGCAATTTGGAGCATGAAGAATTGCTTAGCATTGGACCACTAAGAAGGGCGGGCTGAAGTTGTTGTGCTCGTCCTGGCTGGCAAAGGAGCAAGGCAGACTGATTGCTGATGTCAGAGTCAGAGGGGAGATGATACGTAGGAGCAGTAAGGTGGCAGATTTTAGCAGAGACCGGACTTCCAATGGGGGGCAAGCCACAGAGCATGTTTTCCCTACTTGTCGCTCTCCTGCTCGCCCTTTCTTCTTCTTTTGTGTGTGTGCGTGTGTGTTTATTTGTTGGGGCCGCGGTTTGCGTGATCAGGAGGATGGACTCAGCTATGTAAGATAGCCTGACCGGAGGCGATAGATCCATGGTGGCTTCGCGGAGATTACATGACTAGACGTTTACTACTAATAAGACTCGGGACAAAAGAAACAGTTGAGAGATGATGATGAAAAAAATTGCAAAAGCGGCTGTCGAAATTGTCGTCGACTCCATATCTCAGCAGCGCAAACAGGGTGATGCTATTCTTGGAAATAAAAATAGAAAGAGCTGAGCTAACGAACCGTTACTGAGGAGTGCTAGGGGCAAATCAATGAGGCTGTGAAAAGGAACCTTCTCAGCCCAAGCGCGATCTGGATTGTTCGGGGGGGACGGCGCCAAGCAAGGGTTTAGATTGATTGCTTCCTCTTCCATCTGCGGCATGCTTGGCCTGGAGACGATCAGAGGGCGCGCGGGCTATGCATTAGCGACCTTGTCTCTCTTCTCGTTGGCGCATGGCGAGTCGGAGCGATAGCGTTATCACGGGGCATACGAGGCTGCAATTTCATCCACGGGCCGGGTGGGCTATTTTCAGCAGGAGACTCCGTATTGCCGGACGTCCCTCTAGGACAGTGCCGGCAGAAACGGACAGGGGGTGCTTTATATCGGGGAGAGGGGGGGGGGGAGCAAGGGGAAAAAAAGACAGAGAAGACGGACGCTGGTGTGTACTCCGTTCCTGGCCGGAATACGAACTTGTGACGTCTCCAGGAGGTGCCACGGAAGGATTTGCTCGTGCTCGTGTGGCGCCAGAGGCGATTTTCCCGTGATTCTACCTGATTCGACATGCATATTTTTTTGCATCAAAATCGTGAAACTCGTGCTTGGCTTTTTTGATGGGTCCGGGTCCCGTCTGTCTGTGCTTGGAGCAGCTTACTTTTTTGCCCACAAGAGAAAAAACGGGAGGGCTACGGAGTAATACTGGCGAACCGTCAGGTCGGACGGGCTTTGGGACGGAGCAGCGTACGGATCCTGTCTGTGTAAGACGCCTTTAGCACGGCTGCAGCGAGGGGATTGGCCGGAATCAGGGTCGGGCGGTGGCATGGTGGTGAGTCGCTGGTGGACGCCACACGAGGCTCCTTTTCCCCTTGATCTAACGCATTCAGAGAAAAAAAGGGACATGGATGGGCGAGGAAATGCTAGCGTCGGGTTGGTCCAGTTTTTTTTTTTAGCGGCCAAGGGCCTAGCCTTTTGGAACTTGCGAACCGTTGCTGGGGGGGAGCTTTTGGCTGAGGGTTTTGGTTTTGACGGGCGGGTTTTGCAAAAGCCAGTCTGTGTTGGACACGCTGATGACAGGAAACAAAAGATGGAGTAGCGAGTACGTACTGGAGATGATGGAATGTGGGATTGGATCAACAAGGTGCCCTTTTTGCTGCATGTGTTTGTACGACGCTGACGACGGAGCCCCACCAACGAGATGTAGAGAATTGAGGGGCGCCTTAGTGCGGCAACGACACTGGGCGTTGTCCAGTCACCGCGCCAGATGTGTTTACAGCATCAATGCCATGGCATGGGAAACAGGGAAGAGAGAGGCATGGGTGCCCGACATCGAGGGCGAGTTTGTCATTGGGAGTCTTTTCTGGTCCTTCTTCTGCTTCTGCTTGCGCGTATACGAGTACTTGAGAGGTTGTGACAAGGCCGTGCCGTGCCGTACGAGCACAAGCCGCAAGGCCTCGACCCCGCCACCAGCCAATGCGGCCGGTAGCTGCCAGCACGCGCCGTCCGAGATGCGTACAAGTGCAAATCAGTCACTGACTGACTGTACGAGCCATCTGAGGCATCCATGGCCTGCCGTGGACTGGACTGGACGGGCCTGGCTTGTTAAGCGGCGGAATCGTCCGCATCTGTCCATCTCACGCAGCTCCGAATGACACTCGCACACTCGCACTTGACATACCCCCTGGGCATCAATTAACTGGAGACATGGGTGACTTTGAGTCCCTTGGGCCGCTTTTGGCAATCAAGCTTACAAGCTTGGTGGGATAAGTGGCATATGACAGCGGCGTGAATGGCGTTTGTATCTCGTCTCTACTAATGCTCCATAACCTTTTGTCTTCCATGGATAGGTACAAACAAGGACGAGCATCAGTAGGTAGCGGTGACGTTGGGGCCAAGAGGCTAGTCGCTCCCCCAGATCGGACAAAACAAGGCAGAGTGAATGAGGGCAATCCAATACTAGTGTAACATGAATGCCGCTGGGAGCTCGTAAAGTCGATCACGGTCTGCGACGCAGGTACGAGGTACCACAGACTCTCACTCAGTCGGCACAAGATACTAGGTACTAGGTAGATACGGTAGCAAATCGAGCAGGGAGACGAGCTTTTGCAGGGTCAACTCGGCAGGGAGGGAGGCGTACACTACTAATGTATGTACGAGTGCAGTGCAGTACCAAGGTCGACTGAGGAGGGGCAGCAGCAACAACCGCCAAAATGACCATCTCCGTCATCCAGCTGGTGCTGGTAGCCAGTACCCGGCCTGTACCCGCGCTGTACCTGGCATCCAGCTGCTCGGAGCCCCCATCGGCCGGTCCCTCCACGGTACCGCACGCTCCCTGCCCACCTACCTAGGCTCGCTGCCCACCTCGGACCCTCTCCCCTCCCACCCCTCCCCACATTAAGCTGAGCCCCAAAGCCTCGCTCCGCTACTTCTGGCCAGTGCTCCTTTTCTTTTCCTCTGGGCGGCCAAGGGAGTAACAGGTACGGGTACAGGTGCTGTACGAGCACGTTTGCCTTGCTGGGCTCGTTTCGTGTTAGCACTCCAGTCACTGCCCAGTCAGAGGGCCCGACTCTGCAAGACAGCTCGAGTACATATAGAATAATACTTCCCACCTTCGCGTGCCGCCCAAACCTAAACAATTTCATCTGTCCGCGCCTCCCCTCCTTTTATACCAAAGCCTAAACCTTCCCCCCCTTAGTCCAGGCCAATTCCACCGTCTTACCACCTTATCTTGGGCTTATATTGACGCGCTCTTCTGTTTTGTTGATTCCCTCTCCCTCTCCCGTCTCGCCCAGCTCTCGTTTTCCCTGCGAGATCTTGCATTTTCTGGCTTCTATTCTGTCCATAGCATAGACATCATCAGCAACCATGTGGTAAGCTCTCTCCATCCCACCATTCACCGCCCCGCTCTCGGCCTCCGTCTTCTTGCCATGGTGCTCGTCAGGGCCCCAAACAAGGACGGGCAGTCGAGCACAATTGTCAATTGACCTGCCACTGACGCTGTCTACAGTGGTATTTTCGGATACGTCAACTACCTCGTGGAGAAGGACCGCAAGTTCATTCTCGATACTCTGCTCAACGGTAAGGAGCTCCCACATTCTTTTTTTTCCGGGCCTCGATGGAGGGGTACTTTGCCAGACTTGACATGGAGAGCAATTTGACAGCTAACGCCTTGGTCCCTTTCTAGGTCTGTCCCGTCTCGAGTACAGAGGATACGACTCCGCCGGTCTGGCCATCGACGGCGACAAGAAGAATGAGGTTCTGGCCTTCAAGGAGGTTGGCAAGGTGATCAAGCTGAGGAAGCTCATTGACGAGTCCGAATTGGACTTGACAAAGGTTTTCGACTCACATGCCGGTATTGCCCACACCCGATGGGCTACTCACGGCCCCCCATCCACTCTCAACTGCCACCCTCACCGGTTTGTCTCCCCCTATATCTTGATGTGCAATTCTTGATCCGGCAAGCTGACACGACGCCCGCCGTCACATGCAGATCCGACCCCACCTCGCAGTTCACCGTTGTTCACAACGGCATCATCACCAACTACAAGGAGCTCAAGACCCTCCTGACCAGCAAGGGCTTCAAGTTTGAGACCGAGACCGATACCGAGTGCATTGCCAAGCTCGCCAAGTACATCTACGACCAACACCCCCAGATTGGCTTCACAGACCTCATCAAGGCCGTCATCCAGGAGCTTGAGGGTGCGTATGGTCTGCTGATCAAGTCTGTTCACTACCCCCACGAGGTCATTGCTGCCCGAAAGGGCTCCCCTCTCGTCATTGGTGTCAAGACTCAGCGCCGCATGAAGGTCGACTTCGTCGATGTCGAGTATGGCGAGGACAACGCTGCCCTCTCCGCCGAGGCGGCTTCTCAGACCGTTGCCCTGAAGAAGGCTGCTGCTGGCGACCTGCTGGCCCCCTCCAGCGCCCTGGGTGCCCCTGACAAGTCTCTCCTGCACCGCTCCCAGTCGCGTGCTTTCATGACTGATGATGGCATGCCCATGCCCACCGAGTTCTTCCTCTCTTCCGACCCCTCAGCCATTGTCGAGCACACCAAGAAGGTCCTGTACCTTGAGGATGACGACATTGCTCACATCCACGAGGGCTCCCTCAACATCCACCGCCTGAAGAAGGCCGATGGCAGCTCCAACGTCCGTGCTATCCACACGCTCGAGCTGGAGCTCCAGGAGATCATGAAGGGCAAGTTTGACCACTTCATGCAAAAGGAGATTTTCGAGCAGCCCGAGTCTGTTGTCAACACCATGCGCGGTCGTCTTGATATTGCCAACAAGACCGTCACTCTTGGTGGTCTGCGCTCATACATCTCCACCATTCGACGATGCCGCAGAATCATCTTCATTGCCTGCGGTACCAGTTACCACTCTTGCATGGCTGTCCGTGGTATCTTTGAGGAGCTGGCCGAGATCCCCATCTCCGTGGAGCTGGCCTCGGATTTCCTCGATCGTGAGGCTCCCGTCTTCCGAGACGACACCTGCGTTTTTGTCTCCCAGTCTGGTGAGACCGCCGACTCTCTGATGGCCCTCCGATACTGCTTGGAGCGTGGTGCCCTCACCGTTGGCATCGTCAACGTTGTCGGTTCCTCCATCTCTCTCCTCACCCACTGCGGTGTCCACGTCAACGCTGGCCCCGAAATCGGTGTCGCCTCCACCAAGGCCTACACCTCTCAGTTCATTGCCATGGTCATGTTCGCTCTGTCCCTTAGCGAGGACCGCGCGTCCAAGAAGGCTCGCCGAGAGGAAATCATGGAGGGTCTCTCCAATGTCTCCGCCCAGATCAAGCAGATTCTCGACCTGGACCAGCCCATTAAGGACCTGTGTCAGAAGGTCTTCAAGGATCAAAAGTCCCTGTTGCTGCTTGGCCGTGGTAGCCAGTTCTCCACCGCTCTCGAGGGCGCCTTGAAGATCAAGGAAATCTCGTACCTCCACTGCGAGGCTGTCATGTCTGGTGAGCTGAAGCACGGTGTTTTGGCCCTGGTCGACGAGAACCTCCCCATTATCATGATCCTCACTCGTGACGAGATCTTCACCAAGTCTCTCAACGCCTACCAGCAGGGTAAGTCTATTCTAATCAAAACATTCTTTTTTTCAATTTTCACGCAACGCTAACGCTCGCTCTAGTCATTGCTCGTGGTGGCAAGCCCATCGTCATCTGCAACCCTGACGATGAGGAGTTCAAGGCCTCGGACGCTCTCAAGATTGAGATCCCCAAGACCGTCGACTGCCTGCAGGGTATCCTGAACGTCATTCCCCTGCAGCTGATTGCCTACTGGCTGGCCGTTCTTGAGGGCCTCAACGTTGACTTCCCTCGAAACTTGGCCAAGTCTGTCACTGTCGAGTAAAGAGACGCCGGTCGGCTCTACTCACTGGATGGATGTTGACGTGGCAGGGGCATTTTTTTTGCTGCCACGACTTAAAAAGATAATGAGGAGTTGGCTGTCAGGGAACTTTTTAACGGCTCAGCAATGGTTTTTTGTATTAGGAGGATGCGCTTTCCATTTTTGTATGTAATCAGAACCCAACAAGGGTTCAACTGTCAGTGCGGCCAAGCTTGTTTCTAGACGAAGGCAAGGCAGGCTGTTGTTATTTACGTAGGACATGCGTCTGCCGGAGCATCTTGGCATAGTGCTTTTTTTCGTTTACTGAAAAACATGTGTCCTGAGCGCCTGTTTGTAGACTTTGCTCTAGCGTCTGCTTTGGATATCTAGAGAAGAATTGATAAATTGTAAAAAATGATGTACTTGTTCAATATGGTGACGAGAGAATCAAGTGATTTGGGCATCAATGGACAAGTTTCTGGCTTCTGGAGGCAAAGATTCTTTGAGTTTCATGGCCCGTCTTGAGAGCCAAGGCCAATTTTTTATTTATTTCTTTGCACTATAAAAACAGAATAGGCCGCAATTATGTCTTGGTAACTAACCCCCCCCCTTGCTTTAGACCGTCTGGGTGCCATAGCCCTTGATTCTATCCGCAAATGCCCAGCTTTGATCCTCCAGCTTCTCGTCCTGCTTGAGCTCGACACCGTCCTTGGTCACAACGGCTAATGAGTAAGAGTCCAGACTTCGAGCGTCACGGTAGAAGAGCACCTTCATCGCCTCCTTGACAATGTTGATGGCCTCCTCACGGGAGAGCTTCTTGGCCGACTCTTCGTCGGGGACGTAGCGTCTCATGATTGGCTGGGCCAGCATGGCGCCAAAACCCGTGGCCAGGGAGGGGGCGGAGTAGGTGCTGCCGAGGAGGTCGGCGGCGGCGAGGAAGGGCTCGCCGTTGTCGTCGAGGCCGCCGATGAGGAGGTGGTTCCAGAGCGGGTCGAACTTGGAGCGGCGGTTGTAGAGGAGCTTGGAGAGGTATCGGTGGAGGTTGGCGGCGTTGAGGCGGGGCTTGTCGGGGGACTCGTAGGCCTCGGAGAGGGAGAGGTCGATGAGGTGGCGGTCGAGGTACTGCATGTCGGAGATGTCGCCGCTGAAGCCGACGATGGAGGAGTCGGCAAAGGTGCGGAGACGCTTGACGTCGGTGAAGCGGGCGAGAGAGCCGTACGATGCTGTAGTGGTTGAGGGTTAGTTGAGGCGGTCTTGTTGAGAGCTTGGATACTTGGAGATGGAGGGGGAGAGGGGGTTGACAAAGAGATGTAACGGCAATCTAGGGGATGATTGAAGGAAACAAGAAGAGGCAGGAAAAAGGGGCGCACCCAAGTTATCAGCCGCCATGACGACGCCGTCCTTGAACTTGATGCCTATTACTGAAGTACCAGTGACGATGGGCTGCTGGGTGTTCTGCTTGGGCCCATTGTCCTGCATGTAGGAGTGGTCGTAGGCGCCGTAAACGTCGTCTCTCGGCTATGGCAGAAGAGTCAGCGAATGGCAATGGACAAGTTTCACAATTCATCTTCGAGGGCTTCGTACTCGACCCCATGCTTGCGGACGGTGATCCATCTTGGCTTATAGAGCTTGTGAAGAAGAGGCGGCGACGTGGGGTAAGGACGGAGGCTGAAGCTAAGCAGCTGCTTGAACCTGCGGCAGCTCTTCGAAAGCGGAAAGGGTGTGTTGAATCGTCTGTTGCTGAGGCTGCTCAAAGGCACCAGATACGCGGCTCGGATGAATTGGGGGAGGCAGCGAGAAACCGAACAGTGAGAGAGGCTTCGCTGTCTTGGGAGAGCTGGTGATGCCGTGGTCGCGCGTCCCAGCGGTAGCCTACAAAGTTACAAGCAGTGGTTACATAATCTGACATTACCGGTCATGATTGGCTGCAGGGAGAGAAAGCTTGGACCAGGCGGGCACCAAGTACAGCATACGTCTCTGGCGGCGGGGCTTGCGGCGACGGACGAAGTTTTCGATACCTCGCCCCGTTCGAGAGAAGACGTCAGGGAAGCACAGCAGCTGCAGCAGCTGCCAAGCGAGCTCTAAAATCGGCAGCAGCAGCACAGCTTACAGGGCTGGTTGCGGCAATCGATAGCAACGGCCGATCCTCCCCCTCCCAACCCTCGTCACTTCGCAACACCATTCCAGCAACTACACGAGGAAAAAACAAGACTCGGATTTCTTGGCCTTTTCCCTCGACAGCCGCCCGCACAATTCGCACTGCAATTGCATCTCCTCCACCTCCAGCGCCTTTTGCATTTGTGCCGAACCATTCTAACGTCGGGTCGTCAAGATGCTGTCATCCGCAAGTCTCGCGGTCCTTCGTCGCGTGCTCATCAGCTCCGGCGCGGCAGCTCCATGGCGCCAATCCACGGGTCTAGCAGCCCGCGCATTGGTGTTGCGCCTTGCCACGCCCTCGGTGCGCTCGATTAGCATCTCGGCATCTATGCGCTCGCCGACGGCCAAGTCGACCACGAAAAAGCCAAAGACCGCGGCCAAGAAATCGACGACCAAGAAGACCGCAAAGCCCAAGGCCAAGAAGCCTGTCAAGAAGGCCGTCAAGAAGGCCGTCAAGAAGAAGGTCGCGGCCAAGAAGCCGAAGAAGGCGGTCAAGAAGACGTTGACGCCCGAGCAAAAGGAAAGGGCTGAGATTAAAAAGTTGAAAGAAATGTCGCTGCTGAAGGGACCGACCTTGCTCCCGGAGACAGCTTGGAATGTATACTTGGTCGATAACATTCGCGGCAGCACCGGTTCTGCTATAGAAAGAGCCAAGGCCCTTTCCACCAGCTTCAAGAACTTGACCGAGACCGAGAAAGAGGTAGACCCTTCTCTCCCTCGACTCCCCTCATGAGACCAGATTTGCTAACCTGGCTGTTTCACTTTTCGTAGCGCTTGGCCTCGGTCGGCAACTCCAACAAGATTGCCAACCAAGAGACCAAGAAGAGCTGGGTCCAGTCGTTCCCTCCCGAGGCGATTTACACGGCTAACCTGCTCGCCGTCGCCTGGCTCGCAAGACTGACAAGACCAAAATCTACCTGATTCACGATGACCGACTTCCTCACCGTTCTGGAAACGCCTTCACTCTGTACTTGAAGGAGCAGTATAGCCAGGTTGGTGCCGAAAAAGCTACTGACGCCATGCGCACCATTGGCGGGCAATGGAAGTCGCTGAGCTCCAGCGAGAAGGCTCCCTACATTGACCGTGCTAATGAGCTCAACAAAGCATCGGAAGGCAAAGCCAAGGCCTTGAGAGAGAAGGGCAACAAGTACTGGAAGGAGAAGCTTGCCTCGCTTGCGGCTTAGATTTAGGTTACATGTCCAAGGATGCTGTTCTTGTGTGTGTGTGTGTGTGTGTGTTGTAAGCGAGTGGACATGTCTTTTTTTTATTCCTGCCACGTTACTGTGTTTATTATGGTATATTTCTCTCTGGGTCTTGGGCTGATTGTAGGGAAAAAAGGGGTGAGATCTTGGGGGAGGGAGAGAAGAAAATGGTTTTTTGTTACCTTGCTTGAGTTTTGACGGGTATTTCATGAATTTCATGAAATGTATAACAGTAACGTGCGTATGAATGCAATTTATAACCACGCCCCTTGATTGGACTCCATTATTTGAATTTGACCCCCAAGCAGTAAATTATAGTTCCTCGGCGCCATTGCCATAAAATATGTGCTCTTCTTTGAAGAGATATAAATGATTACCATGAGACAACAACTCCAATGCCCAACCCAACATTGCTTATATCCAACTTTGGTCAAGTTTGACCGATAGTATTACAATTACTTCACTTCTTCTCCACGGGGAGCACTTCCAGGACAACCTCCCCGTCGGCACCAATCCATTGCGCGCCGGTGGTTTTCAGATGCCTGCCGCTGGCGAGATATAACAACAGATACGTGTGCTTGGCGACATGAGCCCAGCAGTAGAAGCGGATCCAAGTGTGCGTTTCATCGCGACGACACCACACGCCCCAGCCAGCGAGCCCGCTGCGGAGGTAGTTGGCCAAGAAGACCCAGGCTTCGTGGCGAGTATCCTGGGACCAGCCGGTGCAGTCGAGGAGCCAGTATCCTCGTTCGAGGGGTTCCGTTTCGCGGTTTATCACGGGGCGATATCGAGACGAGAGGTCTTTGGCTAGTTTGGCTAGTTTATCAGATACCAAGTCTGCAGGCTCGAGGTCCATGATTCCTGCTGGAGGCGACGGTGGTCGGATTTCCAAAGCGTCGGTCAATTCTTTCACCACGGCAAAAGAAGTGCTTGCCGGCTGATTGGTCCTTACGGGTCCGGTGTCACTCGAGCTCCGTTGTAGATCTGTAGCTTGGGCTTCATCTGCGAGTCCCTTTTGGCGTTTTGATAGAGGCGGTGCGGATTCGGCTCTGAAAGAAGCCGCTTCGGAAGTTGTGTCGAGGGCGCTGCTTGATATGTATATGGTTTCGTTGATTACAGTTGGGGAGAACTGCTCCCGCTTCCGTGTCGGTACTTCTGGTACTCCGGGGGTGACCGGGATGATGTTTGCAGCGCTTCCATATCCAAGTGATTGGCTTGCAGCTTCGTCCACGCCGGGAGGGATAGGGATGGATGACGGGATATTCCCCCCATACGTGCTGGGTAACGAAGTAGATCCATCAGCATTGGGAGGCGAGGCTCTGGGAGGCGCCGACGAATTCAAGTTCTTTAGGTAGTGCTCCAGAACCCTCGTTGGTGTGGCGTGGCGTATCTCAGCATCCGGCAAGGGGTATGAATCGTTGACTTGGCTGGGAGGCGCACGCCATGGAGACAAGACCTGAGTCGAGAGAGATTCCCCGTCCTCGATTAGGAAAGACTTGTCTGCCGAGTCGCGTCTCTCTTGCAATGGCGGTGAAAATCGATTATCGTATACGCTTCGAAAGCTTAGCTCCTGAGTCTCTGGAACCCACGGCTGTCCCGAAGTCACCGCCGAGAAGTCCTTGTTGAATGAAGAGACCGTCTCTTGCGTTGGAGAATCTCCCACCTCGCCAGCGTGTTGTCCATCTCCATAGTAGTGCTCCTGAATGGGATCTGCTGTAAAGGCAACCCGGCGCTGGGGTTGGAAGGAAAGATAGGATTGCGCGAGCTGCCGATATGCAACGTCGTCTGCCGTCCTGCTTGGTGCCGTGACGTGAACCAGGATCTCGACGTCCGGGTCCTGATTCCCCCGGCTCTCTGCCATTTGATGTTGTCTATCCGCTGCCGAGCTAAAGAGCAGAGCATTTCCAAGGATACAGAAACATGGCACTCGTATTCATCAGCTGGAAAGCATATAGCAGACGGAACACCAGAGAAGAGACAAGGAACGATGGTGGCTCATTTATACATGCTCGCAGTCTGCAGCGACCTGCAAGAGCATGCGCTTTTCGGGCAATGCTGGGCGCCTACAGAGTACAAGGGTTCAAAAATAAGCTGCAGGCCGCCGTCTTTGGGTCGCACAAATTACCGGGGTCTTAGTGATGATGGCAAGTTGTTCTCCCAAGTCTGTAAAAGTGTCGTCGTGAAAAGGATCTAGCTGAAGACGGATTGATGTGAGACTAGACTCAACTGTACTGGAACCCCCCACTAAGCTGAAGCCACGTCTTCCCCCAAATCCCCCATTTCTTCAGGCGCTTCCCCACTGAGGGCCACTATAATTTCGGCCCAGCTCAGGTACCTCCAGCGGTGGCCTGCTTTCGGTGCCACGACTCCATCATATCGCATCTCGAGATCAACCTCCCATCATTCATCCATCCATACCCAAACAACCCCCCCTCACCACATCGTCACTCGCAGCAATGGCCGGTGAAAAGAGAGGCGACCTCGGCAGCGTCCTCGTCATTGGAGGCAACGGCTTCCTGGGCCACCACATTGTCAACCAGGCGCTGGACTCGTGGAACTGCACATCCGTGGCCTCCATCGACCTGCGATGCACCCGCAACATCAACGACAAGGCCTCGTACCACGAGTGCGACATCACCGATACCGCCAAGCTGACCGAGATCCTGAAACAGGTCAAGCCTGATGTCGTCATCCACACGGCCTCCCCCTTGGCCAGCGGCGACAACAAGACGGCCCACGATCTCTTCTTCAAGGTCAACGTTGGCGGCACCAAGGCCGTCATTGAGGCTTGCCAGAACACTGGCGTCAAGGCCCTCGTGTATACCAGCTCGGCCAGTGTCATTAGCGACAACGAGAACGACCTGTTCAACGCAGACGAGAGTTACCCTGTTATTCGAGGCGCCCAGCAGAAGGAGTACTACGCCGAGACAAAGGTACTGCATTATGGGCGCTTGCTATACCTGAAACCTGGAATTCACAAGACTGACAATTGGAACCAACTCTCTAGGCCGCTGCCGAAGAATTGGTCATCAAGGCCAACCGTCAAGAGCCCTCCAGGCTCCTCACCACGTCCATCCGTCCCGCTGGCATCTTTGGCGAGGGCGACGTCCAGACCCTCGCCGGCTTCATCCGTGCCTACGACAACAAGAAGTCACACATCCAGCTCGGTGACAACACCAACATCTTTGACTTTACCTACGTTGGCAACGTCGCCCACGCTCACCTTCTTGCCGCCCGCCTGCTGCTCGCCACCGCCGCCTCGCGTACCATCCCCCTGAGCCACGAGCGCGTCGACGGCGAAATCTTCCTCGTCACAAACGACTCGCCCGTCTACTTCTGGGACTTTGCGCGCGCCGTCTGGAAGGCCGCCGGGAACGACAAGGGCACCGAGGGCGTCTGGCAGATTTCCAGGGGCATGAGCATCCTCCTCGGCTCTGCCAGCGAAATCTTCTTTGGAATCATTGGCAAGCCGCCTACCTTTACCAAGCTCAGGGCCATGGTGTCGACCATGACGCGCTACTACAACATCAACAAGGCCAAGCAGGTTCTGCGGTACGAGCCTCTGTGGTCGCTGCAAGAGGGCATTGACCGCGGTGTGGGCTGGTTTATGGAGGAGAAGAAGAAGGATGAATCCAAGAAGACGCAGTGATTGGCGTAAGGGTTGAGAGAGGGTAGCGATTAAGCGATCGAAAAGAGGTGGGCAATTCTATATACCCATCGGTACTACGAATCATTGATGAGTGACATGATTTGGATGCAGATATAGCAGTAATTTAGTCATGTGTGTTTATATACACGCCTGCAAATATTCATTTAATACGCACCTTTTTATTGCATAATTTTGAAGATACTACCTTTCCAAGTTGTCGCAAAGATGCTGATGATATTACAGCTGCCCGTTATATCGCTGGCATCACACCAGTACTAAGATAGGTACCTACCAAGAGGTGCTAATATGGCCCCGTATTGAGCTGACCTTGTAAATGTCGCGTTTTCACACCGCTGGTAATGATTCGTTTTCAAGGTACCTAGGCAATATTCAGCCGCATGTCAAATGGCACTGATATCCAGGCCTGGTTTATCCAATGAGAGAATGCGGCTCAGTCGCAGCCTGACACTCCCCCCCCCCCCGGCCCCTTGAAAGACGCGAGACGCTGCATCCTTCATATACCAGCCATCCACGTTTTGACGACTGAAGCCAGCAAAAGATTTCCACAGCGTTGGGCAGAGGCCTACACATGTTTTATACCTTATTAACCCTTTGAGAGAGATGTCGAATCCAAACGATTACACAGTTGGCTGGATCTCCGCCATTACGACGGAATACGTTGCTGCCCGAGCCGTGCTTGATGAAATACACGAAGGACCAGAGATGGTTTCAATCAACGACAGTAACAATTACACATTAGGTCGAATTGGGAAGCACAACGTCGTTATTGCCGTTTTGCCCGATGGAGAATATGGGATATCCTCCGCAGCTCGTGTGGCAGCAGACTTGTCACACAGTTTCCCCAATGTTCGATTCGGTCTGCTGGTTGGCATTGGCGGAGGCGCGCCATCTCAAAAGCACGACATTCGTTTGGGAGACGTGGTGGTGAGCTCGCCAGGGAGCAGTAACGGCGTTAGCCACAGTGGTGTATTCCAGTATGACTTTGGGAAAACTGTCCAAGGACAGAGCTTCCAGACAACTGGATTCCTCAATCAACCTCCGTTTCTTCTACGAGCAGCAGTCACAGGCGTCAAGGCGAAATATGAGGAGGAAGGGCATCAAATTAAGGCAAACATTGGTGCTATTCTCGATAAGAATCCAAGGCTACGAGGGAAATACCAACAACCTGATCCGAGTCGCGATATATTATCTAAAAGTCACATCTGTCACCCTATGGACGGATGGGGCTGTGCAACATCATGTGGAAATGTTCCATCTTCCATCATCTTTAGACCTAAAAGGGGTGAATATGAAGACGATCCGATGATTCATTATGGCCTAGTTGCTTCAGCAAACCAGCTAATGAGAGACGCTGTGCTTCGGGACAAGCTCGCATTAGAGAAAGATGTCAAGTGCTTTGAGACGGAAGCAGCAGGGCTAATGAATCACTTTCCGTGTCTCGTTATTCGTGGCATTTGCGATTATTCAGATTCGCATAAGAATGAGGAGTGGCAGGGATATGCAGCAATGGTGGCAGCCATGTATACAAAGGACCTTTTGTATCAAATCGCGCCCAATACAGTTGAAGCTGAGAAGAAGATTAGCAATCTATTATCTGGTCAGTCCGGGGCTCTTCGAATTGTATTATTAGCATATACTGATCCCATGACAGATTATCGAGATATTGCAAGAGAACATCGTGATGTTGCAAAGGAGCACCGAGACATCGTCATGGTGGATATCCAAACTCAAGAAGAAGAAAGGCGTCGTCAGGAAGAAGAAAATTGTCACCAGCTATTCCGCCTCACGCGTAAGGACAGAGATGTCACATACGAGTGGTATAAAGACCGAGTGGAAAAAAGGGTTGAAAACACTTGCCTGTGGTTCCTCCAGCACGAGCGCTTCCAGACGTGGTTGAAGCAAGAATCTGGTCCGCTGTTAGTATCGGCAGATCCTGGCTGTGGAAAGTCAGTGTTGGCCAGGCCTCTGGTCGACGAGGTCCTCCCACGACCAGGAACTACCGTCTGCTACTTTTTCTTTAAAGATCAAGACCAGAATACCGTCCGGCAGGCTCTTTGCGCGCTGCTTCATCAACTCTTCGCCCAGAAGCCTTATCTGATTCAATATGCCATGAAAGAATATCGCAATAATGGGCCAGGGTTGATTAATTCTACAATAACACTCTGGCGGATTTTACAAGATTCTGTAAAAGATCCCCAGGTAGGGTGTGTCACAATCGTCCTTGATGCCCTAGATGAATGTATTGAGTCCGAGTTTACAGACCTGATACATCATGTGGAGAGACAATTCTGCGACAATCAGAGTGGGAAGCTTAAATATCTTCTTACATGTCGTCCGTACGGGGCGATGATATCCAAGTCTTATAACCTAGCAAATATTTTCCCGGAAATATATATACCAGGAGAGGAAGAATCAGAAGCTATTAGCCGTGAGATAGACCATGTTATTCAGCATCGGCTTGACCAGCTCTCAAAAATGAAATGCCTCTCTGCTGATGTTACGGAGTATCTAAAAACAAGGCTACAAGAGGCTTCTCATCGTACTTATCTATGGGTATATCTAATATTCGACTACCTCGAACAAGAAGACTTTAAAAAGACCTTGAAGGGAGTAGAATCTACTCTTATAACACTCCCACAGAGCGTTAACGAAGCATACGAGCGTATTCTTGGCAAATCTAAGCAAGTTCCGATGGTTCGGAAAGGTTTGTATATCATCTTTGGAGCGGACAGACCATTATCGTTATGGGAAATGAATGAAGCCGTTAACCTTGACGTCTCATCACGAACAATTGACCTTGAAACAAACGAAGATTTCAAGTCCCGTCTTAGATCTTGGTGTGGGCTATTCGTCTCAATCCACCATGACAAGGTTTATTTTCTCCATCAAACAGCTCGAGAATATCCAAAACAATCGTCCCCACCTTCAATCATTCCGACCACATCTGAACGTTGGCAACACTCCGTAAGCGATGATCAAGCACAAGCAGTCCTTGCGGAGATCTGCCAAGCTTACCTCCTCTATATACATGATACATTGAAATATGACGGTGAGTTTATATATCCAGAGGAAGTCGGGGAATGTCTGAATAGCAATGTATTTATAGATTATGCGACTACACACGGGATTTCTCACATCAAAAGATTTAGAGACCTACAGGCGGAAGCACTTTCAGGATCAGCAGTCCTAGCTGCCTCAACCATGGAGATACCTGAGGAACTGAATGCGCTGGCTACAGCGCTAGGAGACTACTATTGCTGGAGTAACAACGTGGTGGTCCCCGATGGCGAAGCAGCCGTCATCCTCGAGTTTGCGATGAGAATAGCTGCAATAGCTGCAATAGCCATCTGGCCACTACCTGAATACCTTGCCAACCGGGCCGACCTGAGCGACTACGACAATCACCAAGATCCACTGCTCGATTCCATTCTCGACGAATCCAGGAAAGTGCTTGAGACTACACCGAGAAATCACCCGGACCGGGGGAAACTTTTGGAAAGCCTTGCGGATTGTCTAAGAAGGACGCCATTACACAGCACCTACTTGAGCAACAATTTTCAAGCAATAGCCATACTAGGAGAGATCGTTTGCACCACACCGCTGGATCATCCATACCGCTCCATGCTCTTGAACAACCTCGGATATTGTTTAAGCAGACCTTACTTAATATCAGACCGGGAACCTAAATATAGCGCTCATCAGGCTATGCGGATAGTATGGAAGAGTGTTGGCATGATACCGCTACATCACCCAGATCGGCTTATTATTTTAGATACCATTCGTGAGGATATTGAGTACATGAATTCAACCTCGGAGTCATGAAATTATGGAAATGATGCAAATATTTTGCCGAGGCAAAATATTCATCAGCCTAATCTCAGCCATCGCATATAACAACACTGAAATCACACATTGCTTGTTGACCACCAGTTCTGATTTCCCTATTCTGAAAGGCAAAATTCAATACAAGTGGCGTGAGGATCCATTCACGGCGGCACGTCTACTGGGTCAAGATCCCAGCACCAAACAGCCTTCTACATACCTCTCTGTATGTAGCATTGGCAAAATCGAAGACGAGAAGTCTATGGACGAGTGTTCTCATCTAGCAGAGGCTTTCCAAAAAGCCGTCTTCCACCACACGGTGGGCACACTCTAGGACATGAATAATGTTGTCGGTAGGTAGATATGGTCGGGCAGACGTATGAGTTTCTACGGGATGGGGTTATACAGTGAGAGTAACATATACTGGAAGAAAGTAGAAATAGTAGTAGATACTAGAAGGAAATGGCACACGAGTTACAAATTTAAATAATAACTCGAATCGTTATCAAAGCGCAAGGGGTAAGAATTCACGGCCCGGCAAACACACACATACAAGACGCAAACATAGTAAGAAGCCAACAAAGTATCTTCATATATTCTCACAACTCCCCATCTGGACCCTCCGTCTGTCTGTCTCATCTGTCTCTGTAAAAACTCCCCGTCCAACACGAAAAAATCTCCAGATTTCCCTCCTCTCAAAAGGCTACAAATATCAAACAGAAAAATAAATAAAAAAAGACAACAAATCTCCTGGATCGTAGAGAAAAAAAAAATTGAGTAAATCCTTTCATGCCCATCCCTTTCCCTTTCCTCTCCTCATAGCATTAAAAAAAAAGAGAACTCCAAGCGTCACAATTCGCATGACGCTTCCCCCCCCCTTTTTTTTTCCTTTTTTGAGTTCTTGTTGGTTAATAGCCCCCCTTGTAGGTTCTCTCCTTCTAGGAAGCAAGGACAAAAGAGGACTTCTTTCCGGCGTATGCCTCATCATAAACAGGCTATGATCTCCTTCAAAATGAAGAGAGAGGGAGAGATGTAAAAATAATTGAAAACCCGGCGGACAAATTCGTCTTTTTTTTGACTCTCTTATTCCACACTACACTAAAAACACAACAATGGTAAGCAGCTGCAAAGGGCGGGGGCTTGAATCGCTCGCACTCAAATGCCACATATGCTATACACTACAACCGCGCCCAACTCGCACATACAAATAGAAACTTTTTTTGAAGAGTGCCAACCAGGACCGCTCATGAAAGTACAAGAATAAAAGCAAAACAAAAGGGGGTGAATGTAGAATAGAAATATGAAGAAAGAAAAAGAAAAAAAGAGACTAACTCAAGAAATAGCATCGCCAGGATTGTCGTATCGAACGTCAGAGTAAGAAAGTTCGGTCTTGACTGTTTGCAGTGAAGATGGACAAAAGTAATCGATAAACGCCTGGGGAAATGCTAAATGGACACTGATTCCGGGCCGCATTTCCTATAAAGGGAATATAACAACACACACACATACTAAACACATCTTCTCTGGCTTCCTGCCAAATCAGTAGACAAAGCACAAACAGTGAACCGCAAAATCAAAAAGGTTCGCCAACACCTACCCCACCGCCTTGGCGGCCCCAAACGCCAGAATTCCGCCACTCTCCCCGCTGATTGTGGATCAGGGTTCTCCCCATGAGGATTGGGATGATCAATTTGATTGGCATCATAGGGAGAGGGCTGGTCTTCTGGGGGCCTGAACCGCGGCGGTGGCACCGGCGTAGTCGAGTTCGCGGGGGGAGGATTGTCCTGCATCGGCCGGACTGATCTCTCGCCCTGCCAGACGGACGGATCCGTTTCGCCTCGCTTCGGTGGCGAACGGGTCGAGCTCTCTTGCCGGTTGTAGACCTCGCTCGGCTCGGCAGGGGCTTGTCCTCTGATATCTTGGTAGCGTTTCATGATCTCCTTGGTTGAGATTTCGCCATTGTTGCTGAAAAGATAGGGGTCGTTGAGCAGCGTAAGAATCTCGTCCGGAACCTAAACCAGCTCATTAGTCTTGCTTTGCTTCGTTGCAGCCGAGATTCCACTTACCTGGCACATCTCTTCAATATTGTCAATAAGAATCTCCACTGCGTCAATCACATAGATAGTCTCGCTATCCATGGCAAGTGTTTTGGCAGGGTTCATCAAAATATTGGGTGCAATGACGGTTGCCAGATTTCTTACGTCCATCTTGGACCCAACCTCTTCGTCCAGTTGGTGGAAAGTGCCCGCCCATTTGAGGAATGTGAGAAGAATTTCCAAACAGTCACGATGACTCTTGGGAAGGAGACACATGGCCATGTGCAGACACTGCAGCTTTCGGGCTGGGTCTTGAATCTTGGCAACGGTGATCCACAGCTTGTAAAGCTTGTTGGTCATGAGAGGATCGGGGAGGTCTCGCAAGTATCTCTTCAGAACGGCTGCCAGCTGAATCACTGGCTGCTCCATGAAGTTGACGGTATCGCAGCCTTCCGCATTGATCTTATCAACCATTGCTTGTTGCTTCTTGATATTGCCATTCTTACGGAACACGCCTTCCACGGAGAGATCCATCTTGCGCATAGACGAGATAATGTCATCGACGACTGCGGGGATGCGCAGAGTGCCAGGTCCCACGCCGTCCGTTGAGTCGGCGCCATCTCGCTCAATGATAATCTCCAAGGGCACACCAAAGACACCCTTCTTCTTGACGCCTTTGCTTTTGTCATTCTTGAAGGCTTTGCCCAGATTCTTCCAAAATGTGGCCGGTTTTCTGGATTCAATGAAACTCAACAGTTCCTCTAATGTGAATTCTGATTCGACCACAGGATGCATAATCAGGACGGCAAGATGTCTGACATTGAAGTACTCGAGGCCTGACAGTTCGGGGAAGAATTTCCTGCCAACTCGAGACATCATAGCGTCAGCCGCCTGCAGATCCGGCCCAACAGACTGCGTCCTTGAGTGACCTAAGCCGAGGCCTTGGTCAGGGGCGCCAGATCGCAGGACATCGCTGGGTGGTAGTCGGTCACGGCGCTGTTGTTGTTCACGAGACTGCTCAACGGCTACAATGCGAGAAATATCGTCCAGTGTGATGGCGTCGTTTTGCCCAAACATCTGGTCTGTTGATCCTTGAGTCTTATCCTCTCCTCCGGAAGATGCAGGACGAGGACCTCGTCCATCAGCATCCATAACACGAGATGTCCGAGCTTGTCTGACGCTAGATGACAAGTGCCGGTCGAGACGTGTGCTGCGTAGTCTTCGAACCTCATTGAGGGTTGTTTCGTATGTTGACTCGCGACGACGGCTTTTATCGTTTGCATCGCCTGGTTGCCGCGCCCTGGCAGCTGCGTTTTGACGAGAGGGGTCAAAGTTGCCGTCTGCACCGATATCTCCAGACGTGAGGGCGCCATTGCTTCTCAGAATATCCAGCAGTCTTGCCAGGGCAACTTTGAGAAGGAAGACGTATTGTTGAAGCTTGGAAATGTGGGTAAAGGGCGCGAGGCCGTCGGTTTTGCCTCCAATGCATGTGACGCAGTAAATCTTGCGTTCCAGTGCGTTGAAGTGAGCTTCCTCCAGGGCACGACCAAGCTCCCGTTGGCAGCGAGAACAGTTGACACATCCAATATGCCATCTCATGTCGCCAGTCTTGGCACATTCGTCCTCGACTGACCTGCCACACTGCGCGCAGTGATCCGAGTCCTTGGCCGAAAGCCGCTTGCCGCCCATGGTAACTTGCAAAAGGCCCTCGTCGCCCTTGTAGCTCTCAAAGTCGTTCAAATTATCAAGAAACTGGTGGAGGCCATCGCTGGAGCTCGCGTCTCGCTCCAAGCGCAGCGCTCCCTGGAGGCAGATGCGAATGAGCAGCTTGAGATAGTGGGCCAAGCCGGTGACGAGGGACAGGAGCTCTTGGGTAACACCCAGCTGCCGCGATCCATTATCCTGCGTTTTCGATAGCAGGGAGAAGAACGCCACAATCTTCTTGCAGAGAAGCTTGGCCTCTCGACCGTAAGACATGGCTATAAATACGACCACACATTAGCGCCTCCTATATATAACCCGTTGCCCACATATTTATTCCAATAAAGATGGACCATTTCTCCCCTCGATTTAGAAGCTTACCTTTCTCGTCTTTGTTTTGAAACAGCGGCGTCTAGCCTATCTGCAGCTTGAAAGAGAATCTCAACGTGCCAGATGAAACGCTTCGCAACCAGCACACCGTCGACGTACGAGGCGTTACTGACGTGAAGCAGCATATCCGATATGCATGCGGCAGATGACTCTTCAAACGTCGATAGAACACTCCATATTCTGAAAACCTTGTCTTCCATGCGTTCTTCATCCTCGCGGATGCGGTCCCTGATGAGATCGCTCACATCGGCCTCTTCAATCTGGGGCACCTCAGTCGGCTGAGCCAGACGTACGTTCCAGAACTTGTGTATCATGTAACATTCGGGGTGCCAGTGCTGGTTCTGTCCATTGCGGAATATCTCAACAAACTGCTTCAGGATGGCCGTCTGGCAGCCATTGCATCGCTGGGCAAACTGGGTTGAGTAGTGGTAGTGGCAATAGACGTGTCCATCATGCTCGTAGTAGCTGTCTTGGGCGCCAAAGACGGTCGCACAGAGTGAGCAAGTAAAATGATCAACGTGATACTTGTGGTCGAGGGCGGTTATGTACGACCCGCGAAGGGCCCCACCACACTGGTGGCATAGGAGGCCGAGGCGTCGGAAGTAATCAGTCTCGCAGAGGGGATATTGTCCTCCGTTTTCATCTTCCGCGGGGAAGAACTTTGATGCCACGATCTCGCCGCAATCCTGTCGAGGGAGGTTAGTACATGTCGCGGTAGAGAGGTGGTAAAGTGGGGGGACGAGGAAAGGAGATGGAAGCAAGAGGGGGGGGGGGGGGGGGGGTTAGGCATTACTCGGCACTTGAAGCAATCCAGATGAAATGTTCCATCTAGAGCTCGGACGAACTGTCCCGTCAATTGCAGGCCACACTTTTTGCAAACTCTCGACTGGGCACTAGCAGATCGCCCGTTTCTCGGCCGCGGACGGCTCACATCGCTGCCGTTTGTGGGTTCGTCTGCATATCCTGCTGGCGGCGGTAAGGGGCCGCTGGGGCCTGGTGCTGTCGGGTTGGGTGCTTGCGATGATCCATTCTGCCAGCTGGCGTCTGCATGGCCAGTGTGTTCATTCGCGTGGTCGTTGGGGCCGTCGTCGTGGGTTACATCCACAGGCGGACCGTTGCTGTGGTCGGTTGCCATGGCAGATGCTGCGGCGTGTTTCCTCCCGAACGCGTGCTCCTGTTGCGGTCCAGGGGATGGCTATGGTGATTCTGCCCCGTCTCAACGCCAGGTGTCTAGCAGTCGTCGGCGAGGGGTAGCGGCCACGGCCGGCATCAGCTGGGGTGGGCTCTCGTTGGTGATATGGATTCCAATTGAGAGCGATGTCACGGCTCCAGACAGAGCGATGCGCGACAGCGTATCCCAAGTGGCTCACGATCCAAAGCAGAGCGCGACTGACATCCGCGTGACAGCCCAGTAACAATATAGTCGGTTCTCGCTTCGGCAGAGCGTCAGGCTGGGAGAAGAGCTCGCAGAGGATCGCGGAGTCGTGAGATGGGGGAGGTCAGAGGAGATGCGCGTGGCGTCAACATGCACGAGAGGCGAGATGCAGCGGCCGAGGAGCGACGGCGCCGGCACAGAACGGAGGGGAGAAGGAGTGAGAAGAAGAGGCCCGTTTCCGTAGAGAGGGTAGAAGCAGCCGTGATGGCGAGAGAGAGAGTCAACAGGCCGTAGATTCTCAGCCAGTGGAGGAGAGCTGGGCGCACTTTGTTGGACTCACGGGACTGGGGGGGCGGTCGAGGGCGGCTGCTGACAGCGCGTGGAGTCGCTGTGGTTTCTGAGGGGCGGCTAGTTTGGAGGTAATTTCCAGGTCGCCTGGTCGCTGATGGGCGCTGTGGTGCTTCTGATGGCCTGGGCCGCTAATGGATCAAGTCTCTGCTACTCGGCAGCCTAGTGTCGCAGCGCCTGGCTGGCATGTACTGTTTACTTTGGGAGCTGCCAAGTCCTACGCTTCGTCGAGCAGCAACATGACGGGATGAGCGTTATGACGCTTTAATACTACCTACCTGGCAGCAAGTCGCTGAGAGAGCTCAGCCACCTTATTCCCCCTCCCAAACGAGGCGCACTTCGTCTCAGTCTGCCTCAACTGCGCCACATCTAGATTCCAGCTCGTGTGTGGAAGCCCGCAGCATGGACTGAACTTTTGCCGGCACTATCCCTGAGAGCGGCCGGATGAGTAAGGTGAAGTGAAGTTCTGGCATCGAGAGCCTGTGAAGTGCTTCATGGTGCTGGAGCTAATGTACGCAAGGCTGGATTAGTGCTATCTAGAGCTGTGCCACTACCTGGATGTGGTATCCCTAGGAGGTGGTACGGAGTAGTGGGTTTATACCAGGTAATAGGCCCCTAGTGTGATTCCATTCACCAGCAGGACGCCAACATGTTGATCAAGAAACCTCGATTTTTTGAGCAGTTATAAAGTATTTGACGTGTCTCGTGCTCATGTTTACTAGCGCCAGGGATTTGAGAGAAGCCAGAAAAGGAAATGCAAAGAGTTTGAAAAGCTTAGCTCCCTTTCCGAAATCTTGTCAACGCCACATTCAAGTACCTTATATCCATGCATACCGCGTACCTGCCTTGGTGATCGGTACGTTTTGGTGATCGGTATTGTTTCGGTACTTGCTGCGTGGCTTCTATTTTTGTTCGTTGCATCTGTCAGTTTTGATCCCTGTATCTGTCAGGTGCCAGAGTGCAGCAAAGGTTACATGTACTACTCGCTCCAACATCAGCGCCACAGAAGACAAATTCTGGGCGCTCACTTGGAGAGCAAATATACCTTGCAAACACAGTCTATGAATAGTACCTATAGTACCTAAACAAGGACAAGAAGTTTTCCATCTGATAAGCCAGCCTTTGTCGCGAAACCATCTATACGAAACTCGACGCAAAACTTTACCGATTATACGGACGAGCTGTTTCAGAGGCGTTAGAAAATCAGGCCAGGCCCTGCGGCTGCTGGTTAGATTTCGATATTCATTACCACTACGGAGTCGAATTATTATAGCCGAGATCAGCCCGGTTGAGATGGGCAAAGCCGGCCCGTTCCACAAGCCCTTGCTCCAAGGTTTGGGCACAAGGTGGTAAGCATAAAAGACTCCCTTTTGTGTCTGTTGTCATTGAGCTGAGCGCATTTCCATTCCACTGTACTCGTACTCATCGTGCCGGGACGGCATGGGCCAGGGGGAGCGTTCGAATCGATGGGTTTAGGGGTTCACGCTCGGTTGCTAGTCGGTTCAGGCTCTGTTTGATAAATATTGACGGCCTACGGAGTAGTTTCCACAGAGACACAGTTGCTTCAAAGAGCTCCCCCGTGCCAAAACGGCTGCATAACACGCGGCTCCTTAATTGTCAGGTCGAGCACCAGTTGCTACATGGAGACTTTTCGTCCGGTCTTTTCGACTGTCTTTTTCGACTGCATGATCCGCCTCTGCTACATCTCTGTATTCTGCTGCTTGTACCCCGTAACTACCGCTACAAGACCCTGGATGCCAGCCTTGGGCCATCCATCACTTTTCCCTTTTTCTCTCTCCTGCGGTGCAGCGCGGCACCTGCACGGCACTGCAGTGTTTGATGTGCAACCTTGCGCGCTTATTTCTTAAAGGAGGCGGGCTGGGCTGCTATGACGTCTAGGCACATGCACCCAAGCCAGGTACCTTGGTAGGGAGTAAATACGTGCCGCATCGCGAAATCCCTCAGCTCCAATTGCGAGCCTCATTCATATTGTACGAGCACTATAGATGCCGCGTTGCCCTTCTTCCTCGTATCCGTGAGTACGAGCACATTGGTGCTTCATGGGTGTCTAAAAATGGGAGTACAAGCACGCCTTTCAGCAGCATTCAGCGCTGGGCTATACGTGTATACTCGTACATATGCCTGTGGGTTTGCTGTCAGGGGCCTCCGCAGTGGCCTCTGCCAGACAGGGTCAAGAACGGGCAGCTTTCATGTTCTGTCTGCATCTCGACTCGATGCCTGGACACCACAACTTCAGTGAGAATGGAAAGACGAGGTAAAAGCAAGGTATCAAGTTATTTCTCATTCAAACAGGTACTAGGTACCTATCAAGTTCCTACCTACTACCTACTCCGTACGGACGTAGATTTGCGACGCAGCTGAATCCATCATTCATTTCCTCACAAGCTTCACCCCAGCAACAAGAAAAAAATAAACCCATCAATAAGACGTCAACAACAAAGTCCTACATGGCGGTATCAATCGACCGATTGGTGCCACCTTGGACAAGTACAGCACAGCACGGTCAGGCAGATTCTCGTGCTGCGCTACGCGATACCGTACCTGCGTCCACGCGCTCGAAGAAAACTCCCGTATTCGCCTTTTTCCCTTCAAGCCCCCCCCCCCTGGCCGCTTATTTTTAGACCATCTTTTTCAGCCTCTTTTCAATCTTGTCGCGCCCCTCCAGCGTCCGCCACACTTCGTGGGGTGCCTCGTCCACGATGTCCCAATGCAGAAGCTTATCGGTCAGCCCCGTCAAGTCCTTCTGCTTGCTCGCCCAATTGTCGTCCTTCTTGATCTTGAGCCCCGAGCTAATCACGGCCAGCGGCGTGTCCCGTTCCTGGATCTGCCTGCTGCTGTCGACGTCGCGCTTGGTGAAGGAGTTGAGCACCAAGCTCTCCTGCAGCTTGGCAAAGATGAACTTGCCCGTCTGCGGCGCGGATCGGCCGTAGATGCGGTCGCGGCTGGAGCGTCCTCGAAACAGCGCGCCCGGAATCCGATCCAGCCCAAGCGGCGAGATGGCGCCTCGCAACCACAGCCAGAAGCCTCGGCCTGGCGCTGCGCCGGGGCCCAGCAGATCTTCGTGCAGGGGGTCGATCAACAGCCAGGCCCCGGACGTCGTGACTGGTGGACGGGCTGAAAACACTCGCGAGTACAAGGAGCCGACTGCCCGCGCTAGCAAGAACCCAGGGCCCTCCCTCTCCTGCTTTGGCCAGGGCCTCGCTCAAGGCGTCCACCACGAAGCCGGCGGATGACGGCGACGGGGCGGTATCAGACCAAGCCAGCCCTGGCCGGTCTGCGAAGCAATAGCGAGAAATGGACCCGTTCTTGACCGCATTGTCTGCCAATTCCCATAGGCCGTATTCGACGGGCCACTCGCCTCCCTCCAAGAGGACCGTTGTGACTGCTTTGCCGTTGTCGTCCGTCTTGTTCCCCTGGCAATACAGGTGGATACGGTATTTGTTATCGTCGACCCAGTACAGCTTGCCGGGTGGTGCAACTCGTGCATCCAGAGCTCGGAGGATGATGTTTAGCGTTATCAGGACAGCGGCCACCACCATGACGGAGTAGCCAATGGTTGAGAGCAGGACCTCGAGCCATTCTGAGAGGGTTCTTCTCGTTTCAGGACGGCCGGTCAATCTCTCTTCCTCCTCTGCCTTGCCCCATTTCACGGTCCTGTCCGCGACCACGGCCCATATACTCATGAGGAGCGCCCAGATGACACTAGCAATTCCGACCCAGCCCTCCTCGTACCTAGTCTTCTGGACGGAGAGGAGAAGAATCATATCGAGCGCGAGAAAAGCCTACCGCCCGCGTCTGTCGCTTTAGCATTCGTCCGTGGTAGAATTCAGCAGCGGCAGCACTTACGGCAATTACAATTCCCAGTATCCTCACTGCTTTGGAAGGCACCCCAAAGAATAGCAGGGTGAAGAACATAATGGCCAGCGTCAAGCTCGTATAGCCAAACGCAAAGAAGCCGCTCCCCTTTGTGTGGAACCTAGGAGCCGTCGCAAAGGCAGACACCAGCAGAATCACCCACCACAAAAACGTCAGTGCCGTGAAGAACAATGTCAGGTAGCGGAGCATGCGAATGCTAAAGAGGTTGTACGGCGACACTGCGGGATCATCAGGGGCGAGGAAGTCCCTATTGGAGTTGACGCGGTTGGGCAGCAGCCGAGTGTATTCGTCTGGCGGCCGCTCGCCTTCCGCATTGTCAATCCGATCCTCTGGGCGAATGTCTTGCTCATCGTCGTCGTCCATTTTGGAGGTGGTGAACAATGGCATGGTAAACAACAGATGGAAAGATGGACGAATGGGGGCTTTCTGGAACCAGTAGCTACCCCATGAACTGTTACTGTTGAAAAGCTTCAAACGAAGAAAATAAGAAAGAAGAAAGAGAAAATGAAAAAGTCCAAAAGCTACAAGCCTCGTACAATTCGATTCGCCTCCACACAAGCTCCCCGATCCGTGCCCATTTAGTGTCTGTCCTTCGTCAAAGCAGTGTCATTCTGATCCCGAGATTGCAAAAAGTGCATACGTCATATTGCCGACACCATTCAGCCCGCCTCCACCAATGGCCATCCTGCCGCGCCCATCCATCTGCGACTTTTGCTCCGGATTTTTTTCAAATTGGACTCGCACCAGATCGATCTAGCCTCTGGGGCAGAAAGAAGCTTTTGTGTTGCTTACAAGCATGGGATGCGCATTGAGGTGGTGGCTCACAATCATGTGATGCATGTTTTCAACTCGAGGCTGAGCCGCTAGAGCTTGTCGTATTTTGACATGTCTCGGCATCTATTTGCATGACGTGTTGGTTTTAAAAGGACAGCCGTTTATTTACTGCTACAAGCATTTACTTGAGTAACAAAAACACAGTTCTTCAAAGTATCTGCTACTATAGCTTAGTACATCTATGCAGTACTGAGTATCATTTGCGACACGGGATGCTGAATGGCAAAGTGAATAGGCGTTCCCTTTAAAATGTTTACATGTGCAATTGTATCACACTACCAGGTCGGGCGATTCCAACAAAGACGCAATTCCTCAATCATGCATTCGGATATCAGCTCGGGCTGTAACTGCCCAGTGCTGTATTCTCATCATTCCATATAGTACCTAGAGAAGCAAAACTAAACGGGGTATTGAACTAATCTACAACTCATTCAGCTAGGTATGCACGTAAAAGACACCTCGCCAATGCCCGAAATAAGGCACTGGCTGCTCTAGCCCTCGATGTCATGTAGCAAAAGAAGATGATTATAAAAAAGAAGCCACTTTGATGTTGTCGACGCAAGTCAATGCAAGTCATGAGCTCATAAAGTTCGTAAAAGGGCATTCTAGAAGGGGAAAAAAAGAACAGAAAAAAGAAAAAAAACTCGAAGCTTTCTATCGTTACTCTTCCCATGGCGCGATTGTATTGCAGACTTTGCTACTCTTCACACTTGGTAGCGACGAAACGCTGCTCGATACGGACTGAGAACCGCGGCTATGTCTCACGCCTGATGTCGGTGTCTCCTTTACTCGAGCTTTTTCCTTAAGTGCCTTCTCGGGGGTAGGACCTGATGTAGATGTAATAGCATCCAGTGGTACTTTTCCTAGGGGAGAGTGCATCTTTGCCGCGGCTTGTGGATCTTTGATGTCGACGCCGTGCTTTTTGAACGCGTCCTTTTTTTGGTCCTTCATCGCTTGGGCCGAGGGTTCGCTGGTGGCCAGCCAATTCTTGACTTGTGACATCCAGCGCGGACGTCTCTTTTCGGACGTGGTGGTGTATTCAGATCGAGGTTCCTCGCTGCTCAATGAGGGGTCATACTCGCCACGAGATTGATTCCATGTGTTCCTGGACCTCGATCCGGAGCTCGTAACGCCTGAGGTCGAGGAAGCCATTTTGGAGGTTTGCTTGAAAAGGGGGAGAAAGATTGGGTCGTATCTTGAGCTGCGAGAAGTTGTACTCGTAGCTACCCAATCTAGGGGATTTTCTAGCGGTGCGTCGGTAGACAGAGACACGGGTCGGCCATCGGCTTTAACTTCTCGGGGAGTAATAATTTTCTCTTGATGGCGTTCGAGGTTGTACTGTCCTAAAGATAGTCTTTGCGATGGTGAAAATCTCTTGAAATGTTGGTCTGAGTTTGGCAACGTCGCGCCAGTTGGTGAGTTGCCTTGACTACGCGTGCCTGGCGACAAGTACGGCTGAATGGAAGATGGGTTGGTCGAAGAGCTTCGCGATAGGAAGCGATTCAGGAGCGGACTCCTATCCACATCAGAAGATGCCGGGTGCTATCCGCCGTATGTCTGAGTGGTCGAGGATGGGGCTTTGAGTTGGGACTGTGCTTTCGATGAGACGTGGGTAATTCTGATTCGGAGGAGTTGTGAAGGCGTCTCGCGCTGTGTTTGGCGATGGCGAACTATGTGTAACCAGAGGCGCCTTTCCAGTGAGAGAAAAGGGATATGAAAAATTGCGAAATCCGATAGTCCGAGGTAGCGAGGTTGATGGCAGCGTGAGCTGATGATCTGAGCAAGGTGAAGAAGTGTTGACGGGCGAAGGAGCAGACATAGTCTTCCAAGAATATTCGGTGAGCCAGAAGTAAGATTGATAGACTATGGTGTAGACATGACCAATTGGAAGCTGAGAGAATCCGAGCTGCAACTCAGAGAGAATGTTGGTCGGCTAAAGTATTCCCGCGTTGTAGGCAGACGATGCTTGACTGGAATTCCACGCTTGGAAGAGACGATTAGAGGAAAGTAATATGTTGTCGAAGCAGACGAAATCACAGAGATGTTTTCAGATATGAGGATGCAAAGATGTAGCAGAGTTGACTTTGAGATGGAAATTCTGCCTGTGGCGTCGAACCGGCGTAGAAGACAAGACACACGCCGCTGATGGCAAAACACTCAGTGGCTTCTTTATGGAAGAGTCGAGTCGGTTGATCCGAAGGGAGACTCGAAAAATAGATCACGACTAAAAAATAATGTGGAGGACGAAGGCCCAAGTTGTCGGGATGTGGCAGAAAGGTTCAGGTTGTTCACGGCCCAGGAGGGGGTGGTTCCTAGGAACTCAATCGCGGCTCCAGGCCACGAGGCAGCGGGTTCGGCACGTTTCTGAAATGCCTACGAGTGACTGTGCCTTGTGTGTTTTCTCTCTGGTACTTGTGCTATTGTTAAGAGCAGACAATCAACATAATGAGCAGCCGACTATTCACTCGGAGCTGACAACAGCTCAGTCGCAACCGAGGGTCCAAAAGACAATGGCACTGGTCATATGATGAATAGGTATAATCACTATGTTCTTCATCTTCTTTCTTCAAGCTCGCCTCCTCGCTTGCCTAGCCCCAACTCAACTCCCGTCCTTTGTTTGCCTGCAAACGATTGCTCACATGTCACTGCACTGCACGCACGGTACGGCTTCTCTTTTTTTTTTCGCGCTCCCATTCCATCGCTTCTGGGCCAATATCCGACACTAGAGGCGAAAGCAGTCGTTTACAGTAGCATCCATGGACCAACTGCGCGGGCTCCTGGGATTGGCCACCGCCGCGTCGAGAATATTGGCTTGGATCTCACTTGGCGCGGCATGCTGCAGATTGGCGCGCAATAGTTTGGCTGCCCAACAACAGGGGGATTGTGCCGCTGTGTCATTTCTCACGTTGTGTTTCTGTCTTCTTCCCTGCACAAGCCCAAGACGATGTCAGCTAGACAGACGATGCACGCCACTAGTGGACTTTTGCCCTCGATATGGTTACAAAGGGTGATGCAGGAGAAGCCCAATATTGCTCAGACTGCATCCGCGACCTTCTAGCGGCGACAGCTGAGCATCATGTGGCGTCCGCGTTGCGATGGATCCCATGGCAACAGAATTTCGATGCGACTTTGTTCTTTCTCGGCAAGCCACAAAAAGCCCGCTTTACGACGAGAAGTTGGTTGGGGAAACAAAAGATGAGCACTCAACTCCAATTGGAACCCAAGTTGGGGTGTGTAGCATCAACTACTATAGCCACTTCGCCATTGTATTGCAGGTTCCGCGGCGCACAATTCTTTTTTTTTTCGGATTCTGTGCCTCTTCTTCGTCCACCTATGCCCGACGCCATCAGAGTGATCAAGTATGGAAAACATAACATGGGGGCACAGACGCTCAAGTGTCAGAGCATGTTGCGATAGGGCCGTTGCTTGTGATTGAACCTTTGGTTGACATTGTATCGAAAAAGGGAGCCAAACAGCATTCCAGCTCGGCTGGTTTTGTGAGACGCAGACTATCCTTACTTCCGGGTTGTCCCAGTTATGCCCAAATCATCAAGATGTGCACGTTCCTAGAGGAGGGAGCAAGCACATTTATACTTGGTAACATTCATTTTGGTAGATCGAAGCTATCGCGCAAATACATATACTACACTTTTCCAATGCTCCCAAAGGGCCGCAAATATCCAACACAGCACATCGCATCACATCATCATTCCCACTTCTATTGCTGGACGACATCCAAGTGGAATGAGCGGATGGTACTGTCGGTATCGTCGATGGCCAGGGGTCGGATATCGGCCATCTGCTTGATCTTGGCCGTCACCCTGACGTGAGGATGCGAGAGGAGTCCAGACAGAGAGCATTGCGAATTCCAACACTCGAGTTTCTTTGCATCCAGCGCAGCCGGTGGTCTCGTTAGTTTACGAGCTCTGTTCGGAGCACGCTGGGGTTCCGAATCTGCTGCTTTGCGTTTCTGACTCGGCGCCCACTCTGAAGTCAGTCAGGCTTGAGCCCCAACCATCGCAGCCGCTCAGACATCTTTCAGGGACAATAGCCCATGGATGGGGCTTTCGCATATGAAAAGTTCCGCTTCAGTGATGAGGTCTGACAAGAGACCAAGTGGTAGGAACGAAGAAAGATGGTTTTCGGGTCACGCAAATGCTCAGTCAGCTTTGGAAAGGTTGAAAACATGAAGAATGAAAGAGGCTTAGTCGTATGTTTGCTCTGGCAGCTGTGAATGCACCGTACTTCAAACATTTGATGGCAGCTGTGAATGTATCACGAAGCCCCACTGCTGGGGGCCAATACCTTAGTATCTACTCCGTAAAGGGCATTGCCTCACATCGTGTTCTGGTATTTGAACCATCTAGGTTGCTAAAGAGCCACTGACATATAAAGATGGAAAATCGTACAATAAAGACGATAACGTATATATTACATCTCTACGGCAGCTGACAAAGAGACCCAAGACCATTCTCTGCCACTTCTGTGACAGCCTAGAGGGAATTGCATCATGAGCTTACTAAGGCACCATCAACAATGACATCGGCCCATCCAACTCTGCGTCTCAACCTGAACCAAACACCATTTACACGTATAGGATACAACCATCCATGCAGCTTTGATACCATCTGCTTGGCGTAGTACCCACCTCTCTCATGTACAGTAACAGCACATGTATAAAAGTCAATCATCATCGTCATCAC
>MDJU01000196.1:0-50762 GCA_001721665.1 Trichoderma pleuroti
AATTACGGCCGACTCGTTCGTCACCGGCAAACCGAAAAAAACAAAAACAAAGACGAGATGAAAAAAAAAAAGAAGAGCCGAATGGGATAATTTTAGGACCCTCTTCTGCGCCTTGTGCTCTGTGTCTTGTCCTCTGCTCTGCTCGACTCGACTCCCTGGCGGGACCCAGCAGTGTCTTGCTTTCCCTAGGCTCTCCTCCCTCCCCTCCGCCATCCATGGTCCATGGTCTTCCCAGCTCGAACCCCCCACCTGGCGTCTGCCTGTCCTTGCTGTCAATCCGCCATGGCCCCAGAACAGGATAGAGGGGGCAGAGTCAGGATGCCAGCCATATGGCGGGCTGCAGCATGTGCCGTGTCCACAGAAAGAGCCGGATGGCGTGAGAGAGCGCAATCCGCTCATTCGTCGATGCAGCCATAGCTTACCTGCAGCATCGCATCAACAAGCAAAAGAGACACGGCTGGTGGCGGTTTGTTTCTTGTCAGTCTACTTTGCCTGCTTCAATGCCATTGCTCGCTCCAGTCCCGTCGTCTTCCCGCCTCTGGCCACTAGGCTGCTCCCGTTATCTTATCACCCCGCAATTAGTGGGCTTTCCTCTTCGTCTTCTCCCACCAGCTTCGCCACCCCTCCATGAAGCTTGTCCTGTAGCATCAACTCTTTCGGCCTACACTACTTTCTCCGTCTCTGGTGCTAGTCATTGATATACTCGAGGTACAGTATGGACGAGTACAAGTTACTGTACATGCACGCACTTTGCAGTTGGCATCGCCCCATTGTTTTCGACAAGCAAGCTACAGTGTCCATCTCGTGGGATATGCCACACCACCCCCTCCCTCCCTTGAGCTGGCGTCCATTCTTTGCTTTTTCCCTCCCTCCCTTGCTTTTTTCTCTATCCGAGGCGAGACAAAAAGGGGAGAAGCGAACAGCAAAAAAGTCAGATCAAGGGAAACGAACTAGACTCACTTAGCAGCGCCGCCAACCGCACAACATCTAAGCTTTTCTAGACGGGAGGCGCCCGCAGAAAAAAGAAAAAAAAAAAAAAAAGACATGCCACACTCGCAGTCGATCCTTGTCACCCGCGGATCGTCCAAAAGGTGCGGACCCTTTGAATCCCCATCCTTGCAAGTCTAACAAGCCAACGATGCCTCTTCACTTGGCAGCATGGAAATGTACAGATACTGCATCGTAGCACCGTCGACTTTGCTTTGTAGAGACTAGGTACGCTGTACATTCCACGAGAATGCTCCATCGATCTACCAAGCAGGTACTCCATACCTTGGCAGATACCTTATAGTACTGTAGTATTCCGTGCATCGCCATCACCAAAAAGACGCTCCCGCTCGCCCCACAAACCCGAGCCAAACGCAGTCACATGAGAAGTCATCGCTCACCGTAAAAAGTCCACGCTCACGCTCACAAAAAATGTCTACGGGCAGTAATACGGCACTTGCTGATATGGCTCATCAAGGGCCCAGCCAGCACGTGCATGCTATATGACGCAGTTGCATTAGCTAGTGAGTGTATCAGATGAGCGGCTAGAAAGAGAAATCGACGCTATTTTTCCATTTCGTGGTTTTTTTATCATCGCCTGTTTGGTTCAACTCCTACCCGATTTGCCCTTGAAGCAGCACACCCAAAACTCATAACGCATCACACCCTGATAAAGAAAGCAACTAAAGCCTCCAAGGAGAGACTAAAACGAAAAGGATACTTGATAGAAAAGAAGAGAAAAGGGAAAAAAAAAGACAACGCCGTCTCGCGCCTTGGCTCCGCTGCTGCTAGTTCGTTCCCTTGAACTACCCAGTTTATACATACAATAGTAGTGTGCGCTTGTCCCCCGTGGTCCAACCCACTCAAGCCGTGGTTGGCTCACTCTCTCCCTCCCCCGGTCAGAGATCCCTCCCCTCCCGTGTGTGGAATGGAGGGGCGTGGGGGAAATAAAAAGCCGCGATATCAGTCAGTCTTCTCTGCGTTTGCCCTAGACGGCCAAGATCCACGAAGCTTGGCAGGCCTAAGGGCCTTGTAGCTTGACGGACTTCTAGTCTATTTTGGCGTTGGCCAGGCTTCTGGCCGTCGGGTTGCTGATGTTGTTCACCTGCTTCACCGGCGTTCGCTTGTACTTGGACTGCTTGCGGAGTTTCTTGCGTGCAACCATGACCGGCACCGAACTCTTGGTAACCAGATAGTTGGAGAAGGACCCCAGAATGACACTACGTCTTTGGTTAGCGAACCCTCCTCTTCTAGAAATAAAGCTCAAGCACGACACATACCCCTTGAGCGCGCTTCGGCCCCGGCTCCCAATCACAACCAGAGTGGGATTGACAAGGTCAATGACCTCGGTCACGAGATGCCGGGGGTTCTTGCAGTGCAGGACTTCTACAATCACCCTGACCTGGAGCCGAGTCTTCCTGAGGAGACGGAGCACCTTGTCTGTAATCTCCTGCACGGCGCGATTGCGCTCCTGCTCGGCCTTGTAGCGGTCACCCCGATACAGCGGCGCGGGCGAGCCGCTTGGCGTGCCGGCGTTGGAATCGCCCCGTAGGTAAAATCCCGAGCTGCGCTTAAACTCAGAGACCAAGTTCACCTGCGCCGGCACGAGCTTTGTGTTCGCCATCAGGTTGATGGCCGCCGCCTGCTCCTTCATCGCCTTTGGCTCGTCTGGCACCAGAGAACCCTCTCCCGTGACGATGCCCGTCTCCTCGTCAATGCAGTAGATGGCCACCAAGGTATCGCCATCGCGGAGAACTGTACCAATCGCCCACTCGAGGGCATGCGTTGATTCGTCGCTCAGGTCGGTGGCTACCAGGTATTTCCTCAGCCTGTGATTCTCTTCTTCAGCGGCCTGAACCATTCTAGTGTAATCGCCGCGGTAGATGATGCGAATGGCGCGGTGCGCCTCTGGCGTTTCCAAGACGTTGGTCATGGTAAAGGACAGGTTTTGCGCCCTCTTGATGTCGTCCATGTCGGCTTCCTCGTCCGAGTCCATGGCAGATGGCGTCGCCGATGGAGGCCCTTGGTCGTAGCTGGTCACGGGATGAACGCCCCTGTTGGCCTTGGAGGGCTTTGTGGTGTCTCCAGCGGCGGTTGTTACCTTGATCTCGGGCTCCTCAAACAGGGAGCGGTACTGGTATTGAGCTTGCTGAGATGCCACTTGCGATCCTGTTTACAAAAGTCAGTCGTCTTTATGGACGCCCGCGTTCGACGAGGCCTCTTCGGTTTCACTTACGTTCTTGTTCCGCCGCCGCGAGCAGGCTCAGTGCCTGCCGGCCCCCAGACTGTGAGCTGCCGCCGGCGGTGGCCTGTTTGTTTGGCTCGGTATCGTGTATCAGGGACCGAGGAGACTTCTTGCGTCCTCGGTCCTCATCTTCGGATGACTCCTCTTCCTCTTCGTCACTCGAGCCAAGCTGCTCGCCATCCGGGCCAACATAGTCTTTGACCAGCCTGCCCTCCCCAGCTTCCCCAGACTTTCTCCGCATAGCCAGTTGCGCCAAGCTTCCACTAGACTGAATGAGATTCGCGTCTGACAATTTTCGATAGGCATTGTTGAGATTAACAACTTGGCCATCTTTCAAAAGAGCCTTGCCTGGGGGCAGCTGTGGTGTGGAAAAGGTCGCCGGTGATCGAGACCTACTCCCCCACCGACGATTTTGAGTTTGGGGCGACTTGGACTGGTTGTTGAAAAGACGAGAGCCACCAAACGGAGACCGGCCTCTATCCGCAGGAAGCTGGAGTCCACTGTCAGAGCCTCTCAAGACATCTCCTAATGACCCTCCGCTCTCTCGCTTGCTGTTTCTGGAAGACGACCATTTCACCGATGATTGGGAACTCGAGCCATGCGAGTATATGCTAGAAAACTGGTAGTTGGCAATCGGATCGTTCCGGGAGCCACGTGCAGGCTCGGCGAACTTGATGCTGGCATCGGATCTAGTTCGTGGATGTGGCACCAATCCAGAAGACTGTTGCGGTCTGAAGAGCTCGCTGGGGGGAATCAGGGGAGAGCTTGGAGTTGAGCTCCTACCCGTCCGCCTAGGAGAGTCCGGCACAGGGCCACTAACATCGAGCATGCTGCGGACCAGCTGTGGGGAGGGCGGCGCATCAACATCCAGCATGCTTCTCACCGGGCCCTGAGTGGCAGTGGTGGTCCTGCTGGCAGACGAAGCGGTGCTGCCGGGGGGAATCTCCTCTTCGGCAATGTCCAGCATGCTCCGAACTGGAGAACGCGCTGCATACGGCGAATCTGACCGCCCGCCCCTTGCCGACGGAGCAGGAGCCTCATTAGATCGCTCCAGCAGAGCCAGAACCTCTTGCCGCTCCATATCGAGCATGGCATCGATACTCATGGGACGAAATTTGTTATTATTGTTGTTCGCCATGGTGACGGTGGAAGCCGGCAGGCTTGTGTCTTGTATGTAGGATAGGAGACGATTGGAATCGCAGATGTGTCTAGACAATGGCTAATGTCTAGGACAGGAGACGGAAGACGATGGCCCGCGAGCAGGCAATGGGTAATGGCCGACGTGCCGAATTAATTGCTCTCAACGCTGCAGACACGTGCTGCTCGCCACGGCAGGATCCGATCGATTGATGCTGCGATAGCTTCGATGAGGAACGTGTAACGGGTGGGAGGCCGCCGCAAATCCTAGCGGGGCAGCTTTCGATTAAGTCGACGCCGAGTCGATTGGGTCCGAGTTAGAGGCCAAAGGAGCATTGTGCATGGGCAGAAACGCGGCTAAGCAACGGGTGCGCGGCGCCTCTCAGATCATGGCGCAGGCGCAGGGCGATGGGATGGGACGATGCTCAGGAGCGGACTTGGATCCGGTGAAGCACACGATGGAGAGGCCGGAAGGGAGAAGGTGAGAAGACGGGGGATGCTGTGAGCTGGATCGGTGGGCCCTTTTTTTTTTCTTTCCCGGCGTGTGATTTTCGAATTTTGATATTCTGGTCCCCTCTCAGCGGCGACAGCTGTAGCGATATTCTTCGCGGCACTTGGCTTGAGGGCGGGTGAAGATGCGTCAATAACTTGTGCTACCTGGTGGATTTGTTTTGCCCAGGTCTGTTTGGAGTCGGTGGTTGCACGTCTGGAAGATGGATGATAGCCGGAGCAGGTCCGAGACGGGAAAAGATGGAGAGCCTGGGGGGGAGCCTAAAAAGCTCCAGTGAGAGAGAGGAGGGGGGAGGGCTTGTGAGGGCAGTGACGAGGCTCCGTTTAGCGGAACGAGCTGTGCTAGCAGGCCCTGAAGCTGCTGGACAGACGCCGCCTGGTGCTATACTGCTAGGTACTCCGTAGTCTACCTGTGCCTATATCCAACTAGGTACTGCTGGACGTCCATCCAGTGATCCAATTTGATTGATGCTTTACATGGAGATGGTAATTGACCCTCCTCCTCGCCTCGTGCCATCGTGAGAATTCATCTTTGGCCCCCAACGCCTCGTTAGCAGCCCGTGGCTTTCCCTTAGCACGGCAGCACAGCAGCATCGCGATTAAGTTTAATTCGGACGCAAGGGAGAGCAGTCGCATTGCATGCCCTCGTGCATACCTGGTCAGAAAAGGGGGGGGGGGTTCCAGCCAACGAGATGCTGGGCCCTGCTGCTAGCCTCACCTTCGCCACCCCGTTAAACGAAGGGAATAGGGAATCAATGGGCAGAGTTGGAAGCTTATCGCTCCTCCAGGTGTAACCGCAGCCATGGCTCAGCTCCGTGCCCGCTTCAGAACTGAACATGATCAAATTGCATGGACGTTTGCACTGCCCTGTGCTACTCCGCTAAACCGCCGGCCTCGGGGCGCTCTCATTGGGTGTTTGCATGCTATGCTACGTGCGACGGCCATTCTTTGGTCGGGCTGTCCTATTAACCTTAAAAATGGGCTTGATCTACCCGGATCGGGGGCCGCCTCCCAGTGCTCTTCTTTTTTTTGGGTGTGCGTATGAATTACCAGGCAAGGTAGAGCCTGGCTGTTGGTCACATGCAGGCGATACAGGAGGCCGGATTGGAGGGGCGTCGTCGTGATGTGCATTGTGTGCTGATCTATACTTGATCTGGAGCCCGTGTTTGGAGTGCGCGTGCATATAAAAGGCATTCAATGGATAAATATACACATTGATACGTTGAAGGATTGAAACCGACACTGTTTTTGCTTTGACTTGGTTTCGCAAGTTGTTCTACTACCAAATGTATTGTACAAGCCTATTCAAAGCTTCCCACGAACCCGCCTCTTTTTTCACATCTAGTTCGCTGCCGTAGAATACACATCTAATATACACTCAAATCCGCCGTCGCATCACGTCGTTTATTTCTTCTTCTTCGTCTTCAGCTTGTTGGACCCCACGTTGGCTCTGGCCGCTGTGCCAAGCTTGTGTACTAGCTTTCTCTTCTCCCAGACACTCGACCTGCCCTCCACCACGGCGATGATCTCCTCAGCTATCCGATGGGCAAACTGGTTTCGCCCACTGCCTTTCGAGGGCTTCTTGTTGATGACGTCCAGGATCCATTGGAACGCCATCCTTCGGCGCTGTCTGACGGCGAGGGGGACAGGGAGTTCCAGGGCACGGCCGCCTCCACCGGCGCCGGCAATGTTTCTTACTTTCAGGAGCGGCGCAACCGAGTCGATGGCGATTGTGATGTAGAGGACGGGGTTAAGAGGGAGGTGGGCGGCGGGCGGAGTCCCTGGTAATAGGGGGAATTTCGGGCTGTAGATGGGGGCGGGCGACGTTCGTAAGAAGTTCATGACGGCAGCCATGTTCTAAAGCTGTCAGTATTCCGAGCTGGTACTATGCCGGCCTCTCTCACGACTTACTCTTTGCGCAACGCTGAGTTCTCCATGGCGCATCAGCAGCCTAGTGATTTGCTCCAGCACGGGGTGGTATCGCTTCTTGACGTTGAACCCGTCCGGATAGGGCTTCTGAGGAAGACCAAACTTGTGGCCGGCGTTTTGCACGTCTGAACTAACGGGGACTATTGATTGTGACCCGGCAGCGACAAGAGCTTCTGCCTGCTCGGGTGGGGGAATGACACCCTCGCGATATAGAGCCTCCTCTTGCGCCTCTGTCAAACCGCCCTCCCGCTGACTTGAAACGGGTCGACCGCCATATAGTATCTGTTCCAAGGTCGCATCGTCTAGCGCTTCAATCGATGACCCTTGTGATGGAGATGTCTACGTTCCCAGCTGGTCAGCACGTTGGGGTACAACTGGACTTGTGGAGGGGGAGAGGAATCATCCAACCTCTTGCGAGGCATTCTGGGTCAATTCTCCAGAGGCGCCCTCAGTAGCATTGGCACTTCTTAGTTCCGAGCTGGAAACTGATCCGGAAGCATCTCTCTTTGCGCCGCTCGGGGAATTGGAGGGTTTGTTGGTCGCATCGTCGGCATAGAATCGAGTCGATGAAGCCTGGGCGCGGAATGGCTGAGCCGCAAGGCGGACGGGCTGCGTTCGGACCGCCAGAGTCCTGCATGCACCCCAAATCTTCAACCGTGAAGCCATGGTGGTCCTCCGTGCTACCGAATGGGCTCCCAGGGCGCAATTCTTCGTCCTCGACACTTTCGCGTGATCGCCTCTCAATGTCCCTCCATGAAAATTACAGCCGCCCACCACCCGCCATCGCTGTGCGTGCCGATCGGAACAATTCCGGTCCGAATCCAACTCCCGCTGCTCCCACCTGATTATGTCATCCCGCAACGATGTCTAGTGCTGTACCTTCATCCTTGCATGCTCATCTGAGATGGCTTGACGGATGAATCTGAGCCATCCCTGCATTTTGCACGGTTTGTTGCACAGCATTGACTGGCAGCTGCCCATCCCTTGGACGCCAAGGTCGGGGCACTCATTTCCTCCTTGGCCACATGACCTCGTCCTACCGTCACCACTCGATCACGTCTGGGATACGGAGGCTTTTACGGTGTACGAAGCACAAGTTATAGCATCCAACGAAATTTGGAGCTGCTCACATACTGGCCCATTCCTAGGTCATGCGATTCCAATGACTTTTCTTTTTTTTTTCTCTTTTCCTTTGAATTGACAAACATGGTAATTATTAGTATCAACCTTCCGCTCTCGTTATTGGGCTATGCGCCAGTCACCATTCTTCCATCAATCTTGAACTCGTCATAATCCAGCATTCGTCTTTGGTGTTTCCTGATATTGAGATCGAAATGCAAAATGAAATAGCCCTCCCAACTGATAAAATCAAACCAAATCAAATCAAGCCAGATAAAAAAAAATCATATCAAAACCCTAGCAAAAGAAAAAAAGCAGAAACAAACAGACAAATGAACAAGTTCGTTAGTCCAATACAACAACAAACTCCATCCTCGCAATCGCGATGCCAACGCAGTGTGACAAGGATTCTGTGGTCGTGTGCCGCCCTTTTTTGTATCTTCCACGGACAATGCTGGTAACTGGGGCTGAGCGGCCACCAAGGGTATTGAGCAATCACGGTAACGGCCAGAAGAGAAGATTCCCGATGGATCAGGGGAGAATTTTCCAAAACATGGCAAAATTGCAAATTGCGCCGTTCCCAATAGCCGTCCTCTTTATGACCCCACGATGGAAGGCTTTCTTTCTCTGTACTCCAACTCCAGACATGATGAAACCCCACAAAGAAAATGATAAGAGAGCGAAAGAAGTAGGCAAAGTGAAGGAGTGGAAAGCCAGGTAGGCAAGACATTGAGCTGCATCCTCGACAATCGCTAGTGGCGGGCAGCGAACGTTCCGTAGCACCAGCGAACAATGCTGCTACTGGGCATGCAAGTAGCGGTGACTGCTCACCAAGCGGCCCTGCTCAACCAGTTCAGGGCGCACTCGGCGGCATCTTCTTTGGCGTTGTTGAGGTTCTTGCCATCGTACCAGTATCGTGCTGCGAGAGTCTGGCCCCGGATTGTGACTTGGCTGGACCAAGCTGTTCGGCCGCCTAGAAAACAAGACAACGTTAGCCCATGGACACAATCAAGTGCCTAGTAGGCAGTAGGAGGGAATGTGTGCCATACCTCGGCGATCGGACACAATCTGGAACGTGGGGGGCATGATCTGAGCATCGCGGCAAGCCTCTATATAACAGGTCAGTCATGTCAAGTCGAGGGTCAATGGCGGATGTGGCCATTCGTACCTTCAAGGCGCTCTTGCCAGGTTGAGCCAGAGGTGTAGGAAGAAGCAGAGGAGGTGGTGGACGACATTTTTGGGTATTGTGTATATAGTAGGTATGACTGGTGTAGTGTAAATGTTCGAGGTCGAGGACAAGTAAAGAGGCGAGAAGAGGACTGCGTATAATGACGGTGTCGAGAGTCGAGGAGGCCAATGGTCGAAGCGAAGAGAGGTGAGGCGTGGCAGACTTTATAGGTATTATATAGTATGGCGGAGCGAGCGAAAGGCTGGAATGAGGGATGGATGGCGGCTCTCAAGGGAGTATCTGTATCCAAAGCAGGAAAAGCGGCGTGTGGGGTGATCAAGACAGTCAAAGCACTGGTCTGGGGATGGCGGGTTGGAAAAAGAGAGAGAGAGAGGAGTCTGTGGTTCAGACGGCGCAGACGCGATGTCTTATATCGTGGTGGACTCGGCCTGACGGGGGCTGGTCTTGTTTCTCGAGCCTGGTGGAGAGAAGAAGCGGACGAGGATGAATCATCCGAGACGATGGGACTAGGGGGGGGCCAGCAGATGAGAAGCAGCCGTGTGTGATGTGGCAGCCGGAGAGAAGCTAGTAGGAATTAGATGCAGGCGGGCCGGAGAAAAAAAAACGAGAGTCTTGTATCAAATTTAGGCGTCGAGGTGGTGATTGCGCTGTCAATGCTTGCAGCTCAGGGTTGGCGTGTTTGACACGGAGCGGCTGCGGCAGACTGCATGTAAGAGGCTAGACAACGGTCAAGGCAAAGGGGAGTACAGATATTACAATGGACGGCGAGGCGTACAAGGAGGCGTCTCTCTATATGCTATCCTATGGCCATTGGGTTTCTATTCTGGTCCATCGACGACGTTAAGGGGGAGATGATGGCCGAGCAGAGGCAGAAGCAGAGAGGGTCATTGCTGTATCTTTTTTCTGTACGCTGCTGCTGCTGCTGCTGCTGCTGCTGGGTTTTCTGCCACATGTAGCCCAGGACCGGGGGTTAAAAAAAGACGACTACACTAGCATGGGGAACACAAGGCGAGCATGGGGCCAAAGAAGCAAAGCTTCAATTCAAGCAGCTGTTCTGTTGGAGGCGGACGAGTGTGATGGAGCCAGAGTCATTTGCTGGAGCTGGCCGGTGGATGGTGATTGTCTGCTTTCCTTTTTTCTGGCCCGACTCGAGACTCCCCCTGCACGGGCAAAGTATTGGCGTACGGGATACCAATGGATGGAGTCCAAGTAATTTCAAGGTTGAGCTTGAGTCTACCAGTAGGAGGGTGGGGTGTGAATTGTCAGTGCGTGTGTGTGTGGGAGCGATGCGCTGTGCGGTGCGGTGCTGTGCTGTGCTGTGCTGTATTGTGCTGCGTTGAGGTAGCATTCGACGTCCATCTCGTCCCAGCCGCGAGGGCATGACATGGCATGGCCACATTCGGAGGGAAAATGTCCGAGACTCGCTTTTCTTCCTTCTCCAGGTTCCGGACGAATAATGAAGCTGCTGATACGAGGACAGGTTTCGGCAATATCAGTATCGGCAGAGCACACGACGAGTAGAAGTTGCAAGATAAAGATGGCACCGAAAACACAGGCACAATGCGTCTTGCTAGCGCCTTTAGGCCGGATCTCAGCCGCCATGCCAATGGGAAGCAACGACGATGTTCAAAGTCAATGCCCCTGCCCCTGGCGACTCTGAATACCTCGATGGCTAGGTATCTTCCCCGTACTCGATACCCGGTCCCAGCCCAATCCACGCGGCGCCGAGGGCAGTACCTCATAGTACCTCGTACTTCTCCATACCCCTTACCCCGTACTACAGAGGCCCTAGGTTAGTAGGTATTTAGCACATCCATTACCTTGACCTGCTGGGAGTGACAAGGAAGCCACCGCCGAGCAAACGCGGGACTACTGCCGGTGAGCCCCACACCGGACAGATTAAGGTCTGTGCACCTTTTTTTTTTTGGGTATGGAGGCAACTGTTCGCTCTTGCCGGCTGCTGCTACTTGTACTTGTCACTTACCACAGATGCGCACGAATAGTATGGGCATGTCTTATGTCTTGGGTACCGCAGAGGTAGAGGTACTGACGTCAAGACGGGCTGGGTGCCTAAGGTATCGAGAAACGAGAATAGAGACATACAGACAGACAGACAAGACAGAAATGTCGTGATAGATACCATAGTAGAGAGCATCTCCGTCCTTCACCTCCAAGCGCAGGCGCGAGTATACTCGCACTCGTACTGCGGCCATGCATACAGGCATATAAACCACCCACACCAGGAAGCATACCCACATACACGTTGCATGCATGGATGGCTAAAAAAACACTTCTTGGGCCACAATGGGCACGATGGCTGATCCGTCGCTCACCAGCTTCAGCATACAGCAGCCGTTCAGCAGAGGCTGACAAGGGGGACGGCGGCGGCTCCATTTCTCCCAGGTATCGGCGCTGCTGGATTCTGAGTCTTGATACGTCTGCCAAACGACCAGGGGGATTCAGTCATCCTCTATACCCTTACCCACCCGATACAATTGGTGCATACAAATCAGCACTGCTCATCCTCTCGCTGCTGAATCTCTTCTTCTGCCCATCTTGGTACCGCCTCTGCCGACCAAGGCATACATGCACATACGACTGTGGCTCTGTGGCACTGCTGCTTTGGGCCAATATGCCCTTGGGGGTGTGCAGCCGTCAAGGCCAAGTTTCTGCGCTGTCGCGCAACCAGCCACTCCGTGCTCCGTACTCACCTCGGCCGTGAACCACTGATTCCCCGGTCGACAGTTTCGTGTGACGCGGCTCTTATAAGTTTGCTACCCATTAGCATTTACTGTGCTCCGAGGCAATCCAGGCAGTGCTAATGCATGTGCGGAGCAGGTCCCATCCACGCTGTCAGCCAGAATACAGAGTCATACGGAGTACAGCTTTGAGAATTGCTGGCGTCTGGTGGTGCCGGCGTGTCCGCCGGATCCCAATCCCGGGCACCAAGTTCATGGCTCGATGAGTTGTCTCGACACCTTGTCGCCAGCTTGCCAGTTGCTGGCAAACACATACATGGCCCCTCCCATCTAAGCAGCAGGGCTGAGTGGGTACGTATGAAATACGGATGGGGAAGCTAGGAAAGAAAGAGATGGAAACAAAAAAGAAGAGAGAGGAACCGAACCGGCGTTCTGGCTGCGAGACTACTACTACCTGAAAGGGACCACTCTCCTGAGCTACAGTATGGGTGCATACATGCATATTACTTGGGACCAATATGCCGTCAGGTATGGAGGCTGTCTGCAACATCGGCTACCTGTCAACGCCCCAAGTGGCCTTCTTGAATGCGCAGAGGTTGTGTTGCAAGAGCCAGCCACTAGGATGCTTCCCCTTGGGATGCCGAGATTGCTGGCAGGGCGGGCATGCATCCATGGGCGTTTGTTATATGTGCATACGCGCACATATACATACAAGGTGCACATGCCTTTGGCGTGGACGTGTTAGGCGACGAACCAACTAGAGACGTGAGTAGTAGATCGAGGGAGGCCCAGCTGACAATTACTAGTTCCTGCTAGGCTGGTCGGTACCTCTATGTGTAGCAGAGCAAAATTGCGGATTACGAGGGCTCGGTGTTGCTGGACCATAATATCATCACAACAACGGGTGGCGGATGGGGGAAACAGCGTCCCAACGCCCGGCGATGAGACGCTCATGTCACGCCGGCGCCGATGAGTTGCTTGTTGAGCACGACACCATCATGCTGTATCAAGCTCTTCCGCCCCCTTCATTTTGGGAGCGGTTATTTATTCTTGGTGGTCCACACACGTCTGGAGCCCATACCACAGGATCTCAATGTCAGCTAAACACGAATGTACTACAGTTCTGTGGTGCAGGTCTGTGGAGCACACGACGACTGCATTAGCGGTGATGCCACTTAATGCGTGTTAAGGCTGAAGTCGCTGTATGCCATGTACTCGTACTACCACCCACTCATGCGGCATCACGAAGTCTGAACCATTCGACTCCAGAGCATCTAAAGGCGAAATGCCAACGCATTGCTTCTAGCCCTGCGCCCGGAATGGTGTATCAATACATGCAACAACACTTGTGGACAATACCGAGTACAAAGGGTCGAGCATCCGGGCCCCGAAGGAAGGGAGGGAAAAGCTAGGAAGCCAACGAGCAAAGGAAAGCAGCAGGGAAGAGAAAAAAAAATGGTGAGCACGGGATGACGGCGGCGTCGGCGGGGCATCCTGACGGTGACAGCTAAGCACACACGACTGACTGACGATAGGCCGAAAAGGGGCGTGAGTTGGGCATCAGAGCGGGTCTCTCGATCTCGTTTTCCTGCTTCATTCAGTTCAAAAGGACCGGGCCTTGGTGTGCGTCCCTAAAGGGACCAAGTAAGGCACGAAGGCAGCCTAGTATAGAGGTATGTGAGTGTGTGCGTGACTAAAGTGTGCATACCTACCTAACTACAGGCAGGGAGCTATATGATGGCTGTTGTCGTCCCAAGGCACAATATTCATATATGTTGTGCGACGCATTGATATCTCTTGCACAGCAATACGTGGATAGGCAGACTTTGTATCTCCCTCTCTCTGTGCCCATTGCGCCAAACAGTTGACACGACACACGACGACACGACACGCCGCAGATTTGGCGCCTCGATCAAGTACCAACAAGTACCCGCGCAACCTTACTACCTACTCTGTAAGTAGCGTGGAGAGAAGATGCCGGGGTTGCGAAGGGGTTATGCTTCCTCTTTCACACCGGTGCGGAGAAGAAAAGGAGATTTGAGACATTGCTCTGGTGTAACCATTTGCGCTTATTTGACATTTGGAACCATGTACGTACCTGATACGACTTGAGATTTCGTTTTGCAGCTCGCGCACTAACACTCGAGCCGTTCCAAAGGAGATGCAGATGATGAGAGGATCACCCACCGACTGGAACAATGGGCAGAGGCGCCGACGCCCGGGAATCATGTCGCATTGAGGTGCTCAGTACTCGTACGACAGGCCCAGCGAACAACTCAAATCTTAATGGTACCGCACCATCTAATGCTAAGGCATCCCTGGCGCAAAGATCTCTCCCGCCCCGCAGCCCGTCGCCAGAAATCGAGCCGCTACATAGATTCAGCCATTTTGTTGCCTCGGAAATGGACGATCCTCATGATATCATCTGCGCGCTGCACGACGCAAGACATTGTACAGGTCACGCCCGCTTGGCTGCTTGGGGTCTCACCTGTGGGATGAGATGACTACGAGCACATACAAGTACCTACACAGGTAGGCTGGCACTTGCGGCCGCGCGCACAAAGACGGCGCCTAGCCACTTGTAATGGCTCTCTTTGCTTTTTCCCAGCTTATTCCTCTGCCTTCAGTCACCCGTGTTTCCAGTCCCTTGTATTCCAAGCCATCCCGCGAAGGAGGCCCCCCACTTGACGCAGCTCGCAGATTGCTTTACAAGGCATGATTTTGGCATCCACGTATCTTTGGGTGTACGTACGTACTAGTACAGGTGTTTGTTAGGCACCAAATGGCACACCAACGGGACTCGGGTCTTGGAACTGCTTCCCTTTTTTTTCTTTTTCCATCTAAAATAGTATTCATTTGGTGGCTGCAAAAGGGGCAGTGCAATTTACCTGAGCCGCGGGATGCTATCGTCGTCATTAAACTTGTTGTCTCCTTGGGCATCATGTCTTGACAACAAACCGCCGTGTACTTGGCGATACCATTGGCATCTGGCCCCTCGCTTCCGAATGACGGCTCGCGGCACCGCCATGTGGGCCGGAAGCCGGAGCCGCTTGTTTGCTGCTTGATCTTCTTTGCAGTCGGTGAGCGAGGCGGCAGTGGCTTGGACAGAGGATTGGGTCCCAGCCAGGTTAAGCGATACGCCATGACTTCTCCTTGGCCAAAGAGTCGGTGATGAATAGTCGGGATCCTGGACGCAAGACGTCACGAGTGAGCCAGGACGCTCTGCAGGAGGCAACCAGCCGAGACATGCAGAAAAGCGAAATGTCACGTCGCCATCTACTTGGTCTCACGGCGCTTGACTGCTGACTTGTACGTGCGTTGCCCGTAGCCGGCCAAAGTGCTCAAATGAATCATGTAGCTCTCAGAGCTGCTGGGTTTTATACGGATGCCAGAAGTGGAAGAAGAACATGGCGTCTACGGAGTACAGAGCCCGCCTCGTGTTGGCATCTCACATACGCAGAGGCCGAGTAGCAGGATTCATCCCATGGCTCCCCCTCGCCTCATTAGCCTCGGTTGAGGCGCACATGATTTGGCAACCCCCCGACAAGCTGCACAACCAAGCTGGATTTTGCACATTTGTTGTTGTTTGCCTCGTCCCAGTCACATGGAGTCAATAGCCATTCGGTCTGGCCATGTTGGGGAAGGGGAGGCCAAAGACACGGCACCATGTCTAACAATAGTTGGTTCCACAGGCTGCAGTAACAACAAAGTCACACAGGCTGTGTTGGCCAAAGTTTCTGTACGTGGCCCTCTTCCATCATATTTGACATGAACAATGCCATCTAGGCGGCTGCAAGCGGACAAGCTGCACTCCAAGGAAGTGAGGATACGAAACCCAACGGCAACATGCCTGTCGATTCTCACTACAAGACCGCTCCGTGTTCATCCCAGTGTTGTCGGGAGAACACAAGATCATGTTGTCGACGTGAATCTAAATTAACTTCCCCCCCTTTTCTCAGCTAGCTCGCTGGCTCTTTTTCTTCTTCGCCGCGTGCTGCCACCCTCTCCCGTCTGGGTGCCGTCAGGCCGCTTGGTGCCCATCCAATAGACAGGGCGACTTTTGGCGCAGGGAGTGGGAAGAGAAAAGGTGGCTTGCATATGCTTGACTGGTTAGTCACCGCTGCGGGAAAAGGGGAAAAAAAACTCGTACGGACAAGTCTAGGTGACGATTGGATAGTGTGCATTGATTGAACGGTATTGCACAAACTGTGCCGTCGTCGGGCTTCCACAGCCGTCCCGGACGTGCACTCTCAACGTGAGATGGACGGAGCAAGTAATTACATGACAGGGCATCGGTTTGGAATCGATTCGTCCTTTTCTCTGAATATCCAAGCAGCCCATTAGCACCTCTGCTGCTGCGACGCACCTGGATGCACACGGCATGTGTTGTTTACAGTAAGATGTCATGAAATAATACAACCCAATTTCGTGCAAAACATGATGTGTGAAAAACAATAATCAATAAGTAGTGTCGATCCATGTAGGAAACATGGCACATCAAACCATCTAGAAGAAACACCAAAACCAAGCCCATATCCTTGAGACACCACATCATAAAACCACCACCGCCCATCAACCCCATGCAAGAAAAGAAGCATAACTTCCCACCGCCCGTCACGCGTAACCTTGTAGCCTAAGCTTAAAATCCAAAAAAAAAAACACCCCCCGTAGATCCCGTCTCATCCTTACCCGTCTTCGGACCAAAAAGTGCACAACTCCAGTAGACCAGACGGGAGTATACATGGAGAGCGGCCAAGTGCATTCCAGTCCCACGAAGCCACAACCAACAGACGGAAACAATGTAACAAATCTTCAACTCAACGAAAAAAAAAACTACTCTTGATAAACACTCGCTCCATTCCAAAATTCCCGTCGCACGAGGCCAGTCCCGAATTCCCGGGTCAGGTCTCCTGACACCCCTCCCCCCTGGTGTCACGAAGCCTCAACCCGCCATGAGCGTCAGGTAAACAAGTATACGAAAGGAAACGGGAGAAACGGGACGCAGCTCCCCATGTCTGTACCATGAACGTATCAAATCCCCGTCTCATCTCACAAAAGAGGAGGCTACCCGTGCCATCAGCGTCATGTAGCAAGGCAAGTTTGTCATAATCAGCAAGTAGCCTTGGGTGATGTGCTTGCTAATCATCAGCATGGAGTCACAGAGAACGCTTATACGAAGCCATCAATATTCAATGTCTAATCCAATGCCTTGTCTAAACATGAATACACTAGCCTCCTCTCATGAAGCATAGCAGTTCAAGCATCATTTCCTAAACAAATTTCCACCTTCACTTGAGCGTAAAACTATTGCTCGTTCCCACAAACGACGACACTCCTCCAAACAGTGCCTTGGAGTCGCCGTAATACTTGACACGGTATGTTCCCGGCTGCGCATTGCCGTATGTCTCCCACGTAATGTCCACCTCGCTCTGTCCCAAGATGAAGTTGGTTCTTCGCCAGGTGTAGACGAGGAACCAATCCGAGTCGTCACGCACCTGCGTCCACGTTCCGCCGCTGCCTTGTTGCTCGATTGCCGCAAAGGTCTGTTCTTGGCGGAGGTTGTTACGCGGGTTAGCACCCTGGAAAGTGACGTTGACAACATCACCGATATTATACGTCAGGTTCGGCTGCACCAAAACTTTGCCAAAGCTCTTGCCCAGCGGTGGGTTATCCTGAACAACATCGGTGATGAATGAAATCATGTTCTGTCGGTTGTCAGGAGGGAGGACACCTTGGGAGGGGTGCCGGTCGAGCCAGGTTGGAGGTAGTGCAGGTTGCTGACGGTGAGATTGATGTAGGCGTTGAGCTCGTTTCGACCAAAGAGGGTTGAGGCCCCTTCGTAGCGCTGGATATCGTACTCCTCAGGCGTTGCGCAGTAATGAGAATAGCTGTTTGCCGGACCACCCAAGACGACAATGGGATCCTCATCCAGGAACGTAGCTGCTTCCTGTGCAACTGCGGCCTTCCAGCGCCGGCCAGCCATAGTGGTAGCTTCACTAGGACTGACAATGATGACAAACTGGCCTACGCGGAGCACCTGAATGTCCACGATATTCGGCGTCCAGGCGTATGGCGTCGAAATCTCACCAACGTCTAAAAGAACGGGTTTGGGCTGCTGGCACGCAACTTGCTGGGGGCCGGGTGCTTTGAGCAGACCGCCAACAAGTGACCAAAAAGGGTTGTTTGGCGCACCGGAGTCGCCCTGCACGAAGTCAAAAGCACCGGGCCAATCAGAAGTTCCAGCAGCAAAGGAGAAGCCGAGAGCGGCCGGGCAAGTCTGGGCCTTGGTTCCGTCTGGCAACGTAAAGTTGAAGTATCGCATATCCTGAAAGAAGTGGAAGGCTTTGACCGTGGATCCAGAAACTGGAGTGGTAGATGATTTCAGATTGTCCTATGATTTTGTAAGTCGCCATTCCTTTTCCATTGAAAGAAGGTATAGATGGGTATAAGTGAAGTGAAGGAGAAACATGCAAGCAAAAATGACATGCCACTTACATAGATGGTCTGGGCTCCAGCAAACTGCCTGCGGCCCATTTCGTAACAGCTCTTTGCGCCGAGATCCAAGGCCTGGAACGCGGGTCCTCGGCCATGACAACTTTGCGACTTACCATCCGCACAAGTGCTGTTTTCGAGGCTACACTGCTGGCCAGAGCCGTCGTCGCACCAAGCACCAAGAACATTGGGAGTAGTATCGCCAACATTGGCCTGGCTAAAGCCCGCCACGAAGCCATCGGCAGCGGTGGGGTCATTCTTCATGGCACTCTCCAAGAGCCATGCAGCAACACCCTTGTTGTCACCAGCAGCATGGGTGTTGTTTCCAAGGAGAGACGTGCCGTGAACAGGGAACCATGTCAAGACACCAATGTTCTTGCCGTCAGAAGCCCGCTGGAAGCGAAGCAGAGTCATGGTGATGTCGGTTTCCGAGTCATACTGAGCTCGCTCTTCCTCTGGGTTGTTGAGATACGCCCAAAGCGAGCGGTTGATGGCGCCATCGGCAATGTCAGTTGTGCCGACATCGAGATAGCCTTCCTGGAGACTTTCATGGGCGCGCTTGACAGACAAGACAGCGCCATTGACAATGGCTTGGTAGCTCTGCTGGCTCCAGCCAAGGGATGTGATCTGGGGCAGCAGGTAGTTGAACCAGGCACCGGGGCCAGAGTGGCTATGGGTTCCCGTCAGGGCAATATTGTTCTGACCATAGACGGCATATTCACTGCCCAAAGCCTTCAGGCCGTCCAGGAGGCCATTCCGCATAGCAGTGTCTCCAGACTGCGTGTCGAGGACCAGGTAGACAAAGCGGTCACTAGGGTTGCTCTTGTCCGCAACGATAAAGGCACGGCTGTAGAGACGCTGGCGAAGGCCAGATCCCGTCTGGTCCAGGTTGGCATAGCCGGCAAAGCCAATCTCCACCACCGGGCCTGTGATGTCGGCCTTGCCCACGCCGATGAGATACGACTGGCGGTCCGCATCGGCGAGCTTCTGGAACTTGTGCAGTTTCCCGCCGGGCTGAGCCGTGGCGATGGCGCCAAAGAGCACCACGGAAAGGAGAGCAAAGATGCTAAAGATGGAGAGCGCCGACCGGGCCTTGCCGGCAAAGAGCAGCGCCATGGTTGGAGATTCGAGAGCCGGGGCTGGCGACTTGACTTTCTCCGCAGTTGGGAGAGGAGCCAGTTTCTCCAGCTCTCCCTGCGAGGAGTCGGCCATGCAGGACTTATTTATCTCTGCAGCTCAGTTGAGTAGTCCCAGTATAGTATAGTATAGTATAGTATAGTATAGTATGGTATAGTATAGGCAAGGGAAGGCAAGGTAGATGTGAAATTAATGCCCAAAGTCGTGAATCATCTGCTGTATCAATGCTTGTGCTTGTGCTTGTAGTATCGGCACGGATCACTTGACTGTAAGGGAAGCAGCTTGCGTTCCGCTCCTGCCCATTAAGACATGGCGATGCCCTCCAAGGAAAGGGCGGCATGCCCGGCTGCCCTCCAACTTTAAGCTCAGTACCGCTAGTCCCGATACAGGGAGCTATACTGCCCTTGTGGGGTTAGCGGCAGCGGCAGTCCAGATCCCGGTGGGGAAGGCTGTTCTGGGACAATACAAAAGGCAGCGATGATGCGTAATTGAGATATTTAATGGAATATTTTATTTATTTTTTAACTGAGGTATTCTCCGTATTAAGCGAATAGCCTTGTCCAGTCGTTTCTCTCTCCTCTTTCAACACTTGAGATTCTCCACTGAGATCAATTCGAATTGCCTGTCCATACCTATCACGACAAACACTTGGGGTCAGGTCAACACCCCCCATGTTGACAACAGACGAAAGAACCACGAGCAACTCCAAGCAAACACACACACAGCCAACGTCGTATTGATTGCTATCGACATTCATGCGACCCCGTTCTGTGCAGCACTTACCATTGACACCTTACATCTAGGAGGGCACCGGCCGGTGGGACGGTCAACGTAGCATCGGCAGCTCAGCTACCTAGCCATCATGCAGCGCCCAGAGAAGGCCAATACGAGTCCGGACATGCAGTTGAGCACGGCTAGGCCAGCCGACTGTCGTCACATCGCGCAGCGAGACAGCCTGGATGGCAGATCCAAACAAAGTGCTGCGTGTTGAGCTGTGTGACGGCAGCCCCCCTCCAGATCAAGGTTGAAAGTGCGGGGAGGACCGCTAGAATAGATGAACTGGGTCACCCGCCATCCCCGGCTCCATTGGGCAAATGCCAGTCCGAATCCACCGTGTCTGCCGGAGACTCGAGTCTGGTATTTTTTTGGCGATGGAGCAGGGAGTAGAACCGGCCAATCTGGTTCCCCTTGGGCGAGTCAAAGATCGACAAACAGAGCCAGGACAGCGATACATACAATGGCAGATCACCACGTCATCGTGAGCGTCGTATGTCAGACGTGAATCTCTAGAAGCAGGTACAGGCAACCAATGCCGCCCGTTGTCTCCGCCGGTGTGTAGGGCGAGGCAGCGTCATCACCACCATCCCACGAATCGGCGCGATGCCTTAGTCGAGCGGGGGGGGGGGGGGTGTCAACACTGGCATTTCCACCACCGCCTTGAACAGTATTATGTCCGATTGCCCAGCATGAGCCTCGGTTCTATATCCGGAAAGAAAGAAAGACAAAAAAACCCTTGTCATTTGGCTTGTGCAAGAGCCCAAGCTGAGATGGGGCTTTGCGAGAACTCGTCTAAAGTGACATGCACCATTTCGAAAAATCCCATGGAGAGATTTTCCGACAAACGACGCCTCAGTGCCTAAGCTGGCAAAATGCCCAAGGAGACAAGATTAAGATTACATTAATCAACGTATTGGTGCCTCCTCATTGATGTCTGACTTAACGTACAACCAGTGATTAACTCTGCCAATCCATATAATAGACCCTTTACTCATACCCTACACTACACTACACCACCACAAACTTGCTGTTACCTACTCCCTCTTCTCCAAACCCATGATCCAAGGAGCATAGTTGTACACGAGATATCCGTCTACAGCCAAGCACGTCGCAACTCCATATGTAATGTACCGGCGAGATTGAGGCGATAAATTCCTCCAGCTTCGTGCAGACGCAGAGAAACTTGTGTCTATTGGCTTGAGGGTGCGTGCCGAAGTGGAAAAGGCGGCTCGGGTGGCTTGCGACACGACGGTAGAGAACATGATGTGAATTTGTTTTTGGTTCTTTTTTCTCTTAAAATAATTGAGTACTTTTGCGTGTGGTTGTGTAGTCTGATGATGAGTCTATTGGTTTAATGGATTGATTCCATGCCGACGCTCTACTTCATTCAGTTCATCACAGTCTCTATATACGTTTGCCGACTCCCACGTTTACGCCACCTTTACTCCCGCATCGTGCGCCAGCCGTTATGCTTACTTGTAAGGTTCGCCATTATGCCCCAACGCCACAATCACACTCTCCACGCGCCCCATCATTTCAGGTACAATCGAGCATTACGAAAAAAAAAGCGCATACATGACCTAGTATAACGTACCATTCACTGCGGCTTCGTGGGCCGCGTTATCGTCAATGGCTTAAACGGCTTGCGCAGCCTATCCAGCCCCGGCGGCGGACCCAAGCCCACCGGACGCCTTACGCCGCCCCTGGAAGCGGCGGAAACAAACGTCGTCCTGTGAAAGCTCGTGACAGGGCGATCGGGAATAGAAGCCTCTTGTGGAGTTGCCTGTTCTTCTTCCTTCACATCTTGGGCTTCAGCTGGTCTTGGTGGAGAGCTGGAGAAGCAGTGATACCGCTTCTTAGAGCCTTCGTCGTCTTCCCTTTTAATGACGCCGGGCCTGTTGAGGGAATTGCCGCTGGCGAGCTTGTGTTTCGCCAACGATGGGTCGACGGCGGGTAGCTTTGGGAGCTCAGGCGTCTTCGTCTCAGCCGCCATTCTGGCTGCGGATCGAGATGCTGCGAGCTGATATCGAGCCATGGACGCGTCTGGACCGCCGAACCCGACGCCTGGAGCCGCTGGTTTCCTCGACGCTGTGGTTACAAATCCAAGGAGACTGGACTGGTCTGCCTTTCGACGAGTTGTCCCCATTTTGACCGCCTTCTTGGCCGCCGCCGCCTTTTCTGCTTCAGCGGCAGCGGCTGCAGAGAGGGCGGTTTGATGCGCTCCAGCCGACATGAATCCGGGCAAGGAAGCCATGGTAAAGTTGGACGCTTGCTCCATGGTTGTGCTGTATTCCTTCTTCCATGGCCGTTCCTCGGCTGCTTCTTCGTCGTCGTTACCATAGCCTTGGTTGTTTAAGCGCTGCCGTTTGGGGCCCTTTGGACGATGTCCTTCCGAGTCTTCTTGACCTTTCGCATCTCTAGTGTCGATTGGATCTACGGGGAACAGATTGTCCTCTGGGGAGAACATGGCTGGGAGCTTGGCAAAGATTGCTTTCTCGCTGGGGAGTTCTCTCCCAAGAATTTTTGCGACCCCTTCTAGGATCGGTCTGTTAAACGATGCCCCTTGCTTGGCAAAGGCCGTTGAGGCGAATGGCGAGACGAATGGCGATAGCTCGACCTTTGTGCCCATACCTTGAGATCCGTACAAGGGACAGCTGAGGTAAAGCAACGCTTGTGCCCTGGTCATGGCCACATAGAGGAGTCGCCTTTCTTCGTCTAGGTCCTCGGCCCTGGAATGGGGAATGGAGCCGGCATAGACTGCCGGAACAAACACAATGGGCCACTCGAGCCCCTTGGCGGCATGAATAGTTGATATAGTAATGACTGACTTTTTCTCTGTCCCTTGGTCGTTTTTCTGAGCATCTGATGCCAACGCCACGTTTGCCAAGAAGCGGCCCAAGATGCTGTCGTCTTTGACCTGATCGACGTTTTCAATTTCAGGTAGCAATTCATCCTCTAGATTTGCTGCATCGCGTACAAAATCGTTTGCCAAGCTGAGAAATTCTTGAACGTTTTGCCATCTCTGCTCATGGTCTTCGGGATACTCCGACTCGAGATATTGTTTAAAATCGAGCTGCGACAGCAACTTTTCAATTAGATCAACCAGGGTCTGTTGAGAGTTCTCTGTGACTTGCTGGGCTTGGGCTTGAAGATTTGATATCAACCTCAGCAGCTCGGTGTTGAGCTTTTGCTCCATCTTGGGTAGTATCTTTGTCGTCGCTTTACGACTGCCCTGGCAGTGCCTTCTCAAGAGCGACCAGAGACTTATTTTCAGTTGCTCGGCCTCTTCTATAAGTCGTTTGATCGTCGTGTCTCCAATTCCTCGACGCGGAACATTAATGATTCGGGCAATGGCGTCGTTGTTGTCCGGCTGATAGACTGCGCGCAAGTAATCCAGCAAAATCTTGATTTCCTTGCGTTCATAAAACTTGTGGCCTCCAATCATCCGATACGCCAGCCCCGCCTTTCCCAATGCCGACTCGATGTGTCTAGAAAGAGAGGCAGACCTCAGTAGGATAGCCACGTCTTCGTATGTGAGCATGTCCCCAAACATCATGACCGCCCGCTTAATCTCCGAGATGATCCAGTCTCCTTCCGCGGCGGAGCTCTTTAGCTTTCGCAAAACTGGTCTTGCACCCTTTGAATGAACCGGCAAAAGGGCCTTTTGATATCTCTTCTTATCCTGTTGAATGACTGTTGATGAGACGTCGAGGATTGACTGGGATGATCGATAGTTTTCCTCCAAGGATATCTCATCGGTGTCGGGATAATCTCGTAGCAGACGGTGCAAATTCCGGATCTCGGCCGATCGCCAGCCATAGATGCTTTGATCAGGGTCACCAACAATTGTTATTCGTTGACGAGCCTGCGCAAATAGTTTCATCAACTCATACTGAATGCCATTCGTGTCCTGGTACTCATCAATGAGCACAGCCTGAATGTTTGAAACACAGGCGGGATATTCCCTCAAAAGCTCGACACAGCGCACTAGTAGATCGTCGTAATCCAACAAATTGGATCGTTCCAAGTGTTCCTGGTACTCCCTGTAGCACTCGTGTAAGGACGGATTCTCAGGCTGCTTCTTGTTTGAGGCTGATTCCGTTGCATGGCCCTTGGCCTTTTTCTTGCTGATCCATGACCTTGCGTACCCTGGGTCAATAGTAAAGTCGTGCCGCTTGCATATCCGCTGAATGACTGCCCTCGAATCGCCATCATCTGCGATGCCAAACTTGGAGTCTAGGCCAATGTGTTTACCATAGGCACCAAGGTACCGCCGAGCGATGGAGTGAAAAGTGCCGAGCACAATCTTCCTCTCACAATCCGGGCCAAGGACCTTTCCAATCCGCTCTTTCATTTCCCGGGCCGCCTTGACCGTAAATGTTGCAACAACAATGTCTGACGGTTGGTAGCCCGTTTGCTGAACCAACCACACGACGCGTGACGTTAGAGTATGCGTCTTGCCACTGCCGGGCCCGGCTAGAATGGCGACTGTCGACGCATTGGAGGTGACGGCACGGCGCTGAGCCGCATTTAGTGACTGAAGGATTGGATTTTCGGCTTGGGCTGCTGTCATGGTGGTGGTTAAGGCGACAGCGTGTTAAACAAGGAAGCAGAGATGAGGCATCGAGAGCTGGTAGCGCGGATTCGACCCAAGCAAATGATGATGATTGGATCTCCAATACAACACAGGGAGAAAAAAGCACATTCAATTCAACAAGTCATTGTGATTTTGCCTCTTTGTATCAATTTCGTCCATACTAGACGCCCGTTGTCGAAACGCGTCGGCGCAACCAACAAGAAACACGGCATCGCGAAGTCATGTGACCACAATGGGCCTTAGTAAGCATATGGGGGACCGGAACGCATTTATAGTAGTGATACCAACCCTTCGAAGCAGCATGTAGTTTGACCATTTTTATCGCTTTGAGATTGGAGAATGGAGAATGGGAGAATGAAAGGAACAGAGAGCCCATTGATGATCCTTTGTGATTGTGAATGTTAGACGCGCCCATCTGTGCCATCAGTGATGAGTGATGAACGGGTGATGAGAAATGCCTTTACATCACACGACTAGTTGAAGCCGTCACAGATCCAGAATCCAGACATGGCATGACTCGGGTGTTCAAAGACGAGGTCCGTCAGCACGATTGGTGCATCTGTCGATCATCACTTCAGTCACTCGCACAAGGAACAATTCAGCCGTGCCCAAGAGGCACCAGGATCCGCTCCGGCGGTGTGCCTGGCGATGTGACGAGACATACAGGACGGGCACCTCGTTGGTCACAGCTTGGGTGACCTGGCTCTGGCGTTCAGGGCGCCCATCACCACTAGCAGGAGTGGCTGAAGGGGGAGCGGTGCTATTCTCAGCAGCCCTCAGGGCCGGCTGGTTCTGATTGGGGAGGCATTTGGGCGAATCGTCGCGGGTGTCACTGCAGAGAAGCAGGGATGAGTCCCGATGTCCTGCTTTTGCGAGCACCGGCGCCGGCGGCTATTGCTCGCTCACCTTAGCGTCGGGTGCCCGCTGTGCACATCGCACAGTAGCCTGTGATGGAGCGAAGTGGTTGAATGTTGATGAGATTGAGCATCAGTGAGAGATGAAATAAACAAAGAAAGGAAGAGAGCAGAGGCCCATCATCTATAATGTAATACCCATCGTGGTTATTGAGTTGTTGGCTGTGGCTTGATGGAATCGAGGTCCGGCATCGTGGGATTGATTGATTACAGCGGCACAGGCCCAGCTCCCACCACCACCCACTGGAGGGCTCTCCCCTCCCCTCCCTGTGGGCTGCTGGCGGGGCGCTGCAGGGAGCAAAGCTCTAGTGCCTTGCAGCGACGCTCCCGGCAGGCCAATCAGCAGCCGGTGGCGCCCGTCACAGAGCAGGTCGGCGCTTAACCACCAGCTTCGGCCCAACCACAGGCTCGCGATGGCCTCTCCGTCTGCGCTCTGTGCCTTGAGCTCGTCGACGCCATGTAACCGCCGGAATGCATCACCCAGCCAGTCACAGGCCGGCACGCTGGGGAGCCCAGGTCAACCCTCGCCCGGCCCCACGGCCCAGCGCCAATGCTGCTCCGGCCAGCATCGCCAGCCGCTGTGACGACTCTATATACCCTTTGCATGCCGCATACTTCTCCTCACTCATGTCACATCTCTCTTGGGTCATGTTTCGCATTTCAACGCCAGGAGGTTCCATCACGCAGCGATCGCCTTCATAAGAGCAAGGCCGGTCTCCATCATGCTTTTTGGAACTCGTCCTCCATCATCACCTCTCGCCCTCTTGACCTCTGTGCTTCTGTCGTCTTCTCTTGCCTCTGCGTCGCCGATCCGGGACACCAAGTATCTACCCGCGCAGATTGGCGGAATCATTGCGGCATACGGAGTCTCCTTGGTGCTGGTCGCCATCCTCTTGCTTTCGCTCTCCAGACGACGAAGAGAACATCTCAGTGGCACCGACATCCCCAGCTACGTTCTTCAACTTCCGGTAGACCCAAAGTTTCAGCAGTTTCAGCAGCAGCAGCAGCAGCAGTTCGATTTCGCAGCTCAGCCCGAGGGCCACGTCGTTCCTCCTCTGGTCATCCCCAAGTCCGAGTACTATCACTCTGGTCCCTACAGCGCCCGCATCTTCGATCCCAAGGCATCCTACATCTTACCATCGCCTTCTTCGTCTGCTATTCCTTCTACGCTTGGAGTCTCACCACTTGTAGACCAGTCCGTCGTTGCAGCAGACAGAGCCATGGCGCAACAACAGCTCGAGGAAATGTACAAGTACGTCATGGAGCATGAGGAGGCCAAGCAAAAGGGCATCGTGCTCGAGTCTCCGGTAGCCTCTCCGAACCCTCAGCGCGACTCGGCCACTTCAAAGACTGGTCTGCTGTCCAAGAAGAACAAGGCCAAGCCCGCCGGGTTGAACCTGGCGGCGGCCAAGGATGAAAAGTCCCAGTCAAAGACTTCGGCTCTCTTTTCCTCGCTCCTCTCGCCAAAGAAGAAGGCGGCCAAGGGCATCAACATCTCGTCCCCCATCATGACGCCCATGTCGGGAACTTTCCCTCAGCACGAATCTCGCGAGATGAGCGCCATTCCTCCACGGCACTATGCTCCCGCGCCTCCGCCTCCGATCCCGACGGACCAACGTCCTTATGGTGCCTCCAACACTAGGGTGTCGGGTGCTCCCATCACCCCAGACATGTCACCCGAGAGCATTCAAACCATTGACGAGCGCATTGGAGCTTCTCTCGACCGCGCCAATCGATCGAGGACTACGCTGCCGTACGGCGAGAGGGAGCCCGACTCGGCCACCACGGAAAGCTCTCAGGCTCCCTTGGTTGGTCTTCCATCATCTCCCAAGCCCGGAAGCACGTTTCCTTCGCTGCCGTCTTCACCCCGGCCCGGTGCCTCCTTCTCCCGTCCCAACCCGCCGTCTGCGGTTCGAACCGGTGGAACCTTGCCCCTTCGTGCCTACGAAGAGCAGCTGGGTTCGCCTTTTGTCACTGCCCAGACGACCAAGCAGACAGTCTTTGAGAGAACCGGCCCTCTGTCACCAGGTGGCGGCAGGACTCCGTTTACCGGAACTGCAGTGCCGTACTCTCCATATCAGCCGTATACTCCTTGCGTCCCAATCACCCCTGGCTTGGTTACCAAGGAAGATCGCAAGCGCATGAAGCGCATGGTGCCCAAGACGCCAACGTTGGAGATGGTTCAGAGTTCTGAGGATATCTGGTAAATTTGGCTGGATGGGGGAGTAACAAGCAGTTTCTTTTTTTTTCCATATATTAACTCTTTTCTTTTTTTTTTCTATATCCCCCCCCCTTTTTTTTTCACGCTTCTACTGTTAGATAATTTGCTGGGGCTGCCCCAAGGAGGGCACCTTGATCATGTCGCCGTGATTTTCTTGTCGATTTCTCAAAAAACATGGCCTATTCATCTTTTTTTTCCATTTTTTTTGTTATTGCACACATATATCCAATGACTTGGGCCAGGAGCGCAGGATTGAGGAAAGAAGGAAATTCATACCCCCCATATTTGTTCACGACTGACGAGATTTTTTGTACTTGAGCCTATAAGCATCTAAAAAAAATCCATCATCAATAATTTGAGTGTTTGGCATTTTGGACAAATAAAAGATTGTATCTCTATGGAGCGTTGCTTTGTGATTGTGTACAGATGGTGGGCGTTTAAATGTGTGTTTGCCTGTTGTGTGTTACAATGAACGAGTGAAGGTTTCTTGGAACAGATGAGGACAAAGATCATTAGCGTTGGTAGCTGGAGACAAGTGATGCCTCTTTGCCATAAGACTGTTCACATGCCGCTTTCTGCTACTGGATCAGCAGACTACACACTGATGTTATCCCCTTGAACCAATTCGACGAGTGCAATCTGCGAATAGACATTCAACGATTCCACCTTATTCTCCATCTAGAGACAAAGACTAGAGCTTTCTACGTTTTCTTGACTAGTTAGAATTTGGTTACAAGGATAGACTCATAGCATAGCAGTCATGAGTTTTTAACGTAGGCCATTGCGTTAATCTGACGCTGATGGCATGGACACGGCCCGTCGTCTGGAAAACATCTTTGTTTCGTTTCGTAGTGTTTCCTTCCCCCCACCCGTCCCCTTTCCCCCTTGCTTCTTCTTTTCTCCCTGTAAGCAATCATCATCTTTCGTCATGTAAGCACCCACAAAAGGCAATGTTCACCGAGGTAGAGAACAATGGGGGCATTGAAGCGGCAAGACTTGATTAAACTTAAACTCAGCCTCGGTGGTCGCATAAACGACTAATACAAAGGAGATTGGTAGTATATCAGCAAGACCGCTTTAGGAGAGACAAAATGCCATGTGATTTTGTGTCGTCAACAACTTTGGTTCTGACAGCTCGTTGGAAAGCGTCGATCCCATGCGACGGATCGCGTTCCGCGTCGGTTAAGATTTAGAATGCTCCGTAAGGAGTGCTACCTACGTCCTGCTCTGAGGTCATGGTACTGCTGCTACTTGGGTGGCTACGACCTAGCCGGTAGACACGGCTAGAATTCGATGCCCATCGGGAAAGGCTAATCTTGGTGGTAGAGAGAATGACTCGATGACATCTCCGCCAAGTCCAAGTACGCGTGTCTCGGTAAGTTGGTCCTGGGTAGTGCTGCAACCCAACTATCGGGTACGGGGTAGTATCTCATATCTCCCACCAAGCCCAACAATTCAAACACAGCTAGCATGGGGCCGGATCCTGCAGACGTCGCTTCCGCAGTGACGGGCACCCAAGTTTTGCAAAGGGCAGCCGGCTGGAGAAAGCCATTGGGGCAAGTTTTACGCCCTCGTGTGCAAACTCCCTGCTCACACGGGCTGAGTGAAGAATCCTATCCCATGCAGCCAATATCGATCGACCGCTCGCGGGAGGCGGGGAATATGCACGGGAGGCAGGCTGCCAACGTGTATCAGGACTAGTCTGGCAGGCTACCAAAGCGAAGAAGGGAGCGCCAAACACGTTTGTGAGGGTTCATGAATCGACATAGCTCGGTAATGGTGACGAGACAGACTCAGGGAAGGGGGGAGGGGAGAGGAGAGGCTGAGGCCCTGGAAAACGTGGGCTTAGCCACAAGGTGATGGGTAGCATGTCAGGAGTGATGGCTGTTGCCCCTCTTGCGTGTTTATTTGAGCTTGTGTTAGCCGAGCGGCGATATCTGGTCAACGGCCGTTGGAGGGAGCGGGACGTTTGTGCCAGAGGCTAGAGAGACCTTGAGGTTGCGACGGCGCTGGCTCCGCGATGTCTGTGATTGGCCGCGGTACGACCAAGTGACACATGCAAGTTGCTGACAAAAGACTCCGTGCCGGGCTCCAAGTGCCACAAAGTGTATAGTATTGAGAATGAGGAGGCGAGTGAGTGAATGAATGAAGGTAGCAGCCGGGATTGGGATTCCGGTGGGGGGGGGGGGTTCGCACTGCATCGCAGTTAGGTTCAAGTTGGTAGGGAGCCGCCTATTGATAGAAACCAAGACCCGTTATTGTCCGTGCCATTGTTCCCCTTAGAAGGATGGTATGAGTGCGGTACACTAGAGTGAGCCACACAACGCCAGCAACATGTAATGTAATGTATGTAATGCATTAGTCCCGACTGTGCAGTGCTCCCATGGGAACACAGAAGATTGAGCAAGATGGAAATTGAAACACGCCAATGCGTACAAGGATCACTCAATGCCAATGGACTCAATGTCTGTATACTGTCTGATGAGCACTGTACGTACAGTCCGGGTTGCTCAACCTGCACATGCAAAAATTGCAGGGAGGGCGCCGCAGCGGATGAAAACCCGCAAGGATGCTGCAGTGACCACGGCGCTGCCAAATGCTTGGAACCGGAGTCGACTTGGAGTCCGAGCAGCCACTCAGAGGCCCTGGCGATGCTGTGGCTGAGAGGCTAGAACCTCTGGAATGCGGCACTGGTCTCGATCAATGTCTCAGGCGGCAACTTGTCCAAGTTGTTCTGTGCCATGATTGAGGAGTACCGTGTTGTGTCCAGCCAAGACACCAACGGCTAAGCAGGGGGTGAGTGCTACTAAGGTAGAGGGCAGAAACGTTGATGAAACTGTACGAGCACCGTGTGTAGCACGGAGCTGTCCAGTTCACATGTCCCATTGGCGTGCGGCATTCCGCTGCGGCGACGGCGGCCAAAGGATGACACTTCACGTGGCACCTTTGGCTCGCCTCGACTCTTTGTAAAACCTGCTCACCATGCTCCGTTGGTAGGTATAGGTATTAGGTATAGGTAGTAGGTAGTCGTAGGCGCCCGCAGCTGCTTGTAGCTGCTCGTAGCTGCTCGAAGCTTCTCAGACGAGTATGTAATAGCTGCTGGGCTCAGCCATTAGGATCCATCCAATTCAATGCCAATGCCTGATCAGTGCTCGGTATTCGGCTGGCCGGTTGGAGTTGCACGGTGAATCTTGGCGCCTGTGCAACTGGAAGCCACAAAAGGCAAATGCCAGCTCGCGCAAGCACAGGCCGGGGGCGCCAGGGGCTTGTTTCGCTGGAGGCTCAGCTTGCGCGCCTCGCGTCGCTTGGCCTTGTTGATGCCACGGAGCATCGAGATCGCAGTGTGTGTCTTCCATGTTGCAATATGACCTGGACGGACATTAACTGCGCTGGTATGGGTTGGATTGGGCGGTACATGAGTAGGGAGGGCCCGCTGTCAAGTCGACTGCAGATGGCATGTCGGTCTGTTCCCGAGCATTATTGCTCGAGGTTGAAATTGAACTTGCATGGCAGGTATACGCACAGTGTTGGATGATATTCAACTACACGGTGCTTCGTCCAGACACCATGGTTGTTGATATCCCACTTGCCGTGGCACGTACTTTGCACGGAGTACTTTGCGTACGAAAATGCCACGGGCGCTAGTCCTGTCTTGGTGCATGCAGACGACTCCTCTCCCTTGCGGCATCTCGTGCGAAGGCGTTGATTTGATCCATCCACATGCTCCATGTACGAGTATGGGTACATGGACCTGCGGGCTGTTCTCCTGTACTCGGTACCTCTTGACCGGCCGCGCATCCACCCAGCGTCCACGGGTCAGACTCGTACCGGTACCAGGCGGACGGCATCTGCACAATCACCTGCCTCTTGTCTCTTGCTGCAGTGGCCGATGTAGATATGCGCGTGCTTTGGGCTAGCCCGCACAAAGACTGTTGAGGTATGGGCTCCGTCCCCCTACATACGAAGTAGTACATGCATGGACGAAGGAAGAGGGGATATCTTAGTACCCAGTAGGTAGAGCAGAGGGCAAAGGGAGAAGAGAGGAAAATCCTGCAACTGCACTGCAACTGCAACTCTGCACAGCGCTGGGCTGGACAACGCAGCAAGCAGCACAGACCCGCCGTACGAAGAGGTATGGATGTACTCGTACAGTGCAGGTACGCACAAGAAGCAGCACAGGGCAGACCAGAGCAGGCCAGAGGCAAAAACAAAACCTCAGCAGGTTGGCAGCTTAGGGAGGTGGGGGCCTCTCGGGTAGGCCTTTTCACCTTTTAGCTTTTTCCCTTGCTCGTTGCGGCGTAGCCTCGCCTGATATCGGCTCCGGATCGTACGATGTTCCTGTCGTGCATTGCCTCAGTCTCATCTTGCACCTCTTTTCAGTTTTCCGGCTGTCCGTACCGCATTGCCGTGGCCCAAGTCCAGACGCTCCAACACTCGGCGCCCGAGGCCAACCAAGAGAGCAATCAATCCCATCGATCTGCCATTGTCCCGACGATCCAGCGATCCATCCATACTCGTACGGTGCACTCAGGCGAGCCTAGCCCGTGCCCGTGCAATCCCGCCCAACCCCATCCCGACAGCCTGAGAGCCTCTGGATTGGATTGGATTGCAAGAGAATAACCAGGGAAAACCAAGCCAAGCTCCAGCAAAAAAGGAAAAACGGGAAAATAAAAAGACAAGAAAAAAAGCAAAAAGGGAAAGGGAAAGGGAAAGAGGCGAAGAGAGAATTCCCCAGCTGGGCTAAACCCGCCCCTGTCTGATCCGGTCATCGTCACCTCTCAGCTTTTTTTTCCTTCCGAGTTCTCTTCTCCTTGCCGCTACGGAGATCCAAGTACCAGCCCATTTCGTACATGCCTCTCGGTCTGTAGCACGCGCTTGCTAGTTGACCGTCCAAAAAAAATCCCATCCTCTCGCCTGCGCGCAGCCATCCATCCCTGGCCATCCCACACCCTCGGCAAGCTCCCACTGGGCGTCTGTCTCAGCAGATCCCGCTTTAAGCTGTCCACCCGCCAGGGAAGCAGGAGGGAAAAACAGCTGATCTCATCGTGCTATCCTTTGGTGAGAGCGTCCACAGCTTCTGCACCACTCAGTCCACCTGGCCCGTCGACCGCACGATTCTCTGCCAACAATCGAGTCACTTTCCCCCCCTAGGCCCTGACGCACGCCCGCCTGGTCTCAGTCTCTCCATTCTCGTTCTCTGCGAGCCCGGCTGTCGCTGCATGAGCTGATCCGCGAGCTTCCCCCGGTCTTTGCAGCCGCCAATCCCCTCCCATGGCCGATGAGGATGGCACCAACGGGCTTGGGTTTGACGACCCAAGCTTCGGCTTCATAGGCGGTGGCCCCGTGCCTCTCGATGGAATCTCAGATGCTCCCAACTTCGGCGGCGATCCCTCGGCTGCCTTCCTTGACGCTGGAGTCTGGCCTCTAGACGCCTCACCTCAGGCCAACTCGTACGACATTAGCAGCAACACCACCCTCTCTTCAGCCCAGCCAGGATACGTGTCCCCCGTCCTGGCCAGCCCCAACTTTTGACCCGCGACAGCAGCAGCAGCAGCAGCAACAGCAGCAACAGCAGCAACCTGACTCTGTCGCCTTTGGCCTGCCCAACATCGACCCTGCATCAGTCTACCTTCCCGGCGTAGCGGCCACCAAGCGGGGCGCCCTCCCGGTGTCCAAACCCTCTCTACGATCTCTAACTGCCCTGAGTCCTGCTCTGCAGGAACAGCTGCGAAACATTGCCATGCCCCCTCACCTTCAGTACGGCTCGCCCAAGAGTGCCTCCAGTCCTGAGTCGGCCAAGACTGGAGCTGCCTCATCGCCAGACGGCTCTGGCGGCTCTCAAAGGGATTCCAGGAAGCGCAAGATTCCTGCCGACGATCTGGATGATGACGATCTTCTCGAGGAGGGCGGTAAGCCCATCAAGAAGACGGCTCACAACATGATTGAGAAGCGCTACCGGACCAACATCAACGACAAGATTGCTGCCTTGAGAGACAGCGTCCCCAGCCTGCGCATCATGAGTAAGAGCGCCAGGGGAGAGGACACAACCGAGGACCGTGAAGAATTACACGGTCTCACACCCGCACACAAGCTCAACAAAGCGACTGTAGGGATCCCACTCGACATGAAAAAAAAGAGCAAGGGGCGTCGTGTCCCCAATGGCTAACTAATGATGCAGGTCTTGAGTAAAGCAACAGAATATATACGACACCTAGAGAAGAGAAATAACCGATTGCTGGATGAAAACAGCGCCATGCACCAGAGAATCGCCGCCTTTGAGAAGCTGTTCATGGCTGGAGCTATGAACGGCTCTATGCCTCCAATGCAACAGCCCACGCCGATACAGTATCCTCAGGACGGCCAGTCGCAGCAACAATCACAGCAGCAGCAACAGCAGCAACAGCAACAGTCTCAAATAACGCAATCCCCGCTGGACACCCAGGGCCAGGAATCCAGCGGAATGCCCGCTGGTATGATTGATGTTCCAGAGGACATGAAACGGATCCTCTCCCAGATGCCCGGCCAGCCATACCCCGTCCCCCAGCAACTCTTTCGCTCCAACCCGACCGTGGTTGGCCAACAACAGATTCGGCCGATGCAGCAGCAGCAGCAGCAGCAACAGGGCCAGCAGCCCGGATGGAGCGCCGCAAGCCCCTATTTCGGTAAGCTGATGGTGGGCTCGCTCGCCGGTCTGATGATATTGGAAGCGATTCGAGAAGAGGAAACGAGCAATGAAGAGCCCCAGGGCCGCGGGCTGTTTGCTCTACCCGTGCAACTTCTCAGGCATATGCCATCTCGCCTCAATGTAGGGTTGGCGGGGTATCAAGCCGACATTTCCATAAAGTTCATGCTCCTTTTCGGGCTTGTTTTGTGGGTTTTTATCCCTTCGCTGTTCTCGGCAATGGACCGAAAACCCAAGAAGCAGCAATCCACTGATCTACATCCCGCCCCGTCACTGGCTTCTCCCATCAGTGTCCGTCGCCGCGCTTGGGAGACTGCAATCCAAACTGTTTGGGTGCCTCATCACAACTTCTTCCTCGAAGCGGCCGCGCTGATGCTCAAGACGCTCAAGCTTAGCGTACGCAACGTCTTTGGCGTCCACGCCTATCAGCTGCTGACCGGGTTGACTCCTGAACAAGAAGTGGCCCGAGTCCGTGCCTGGGCCACCGCTCTCGACGCACAGCTTACCGGAGGAGATGCGGAGATTTGCATGAGCCGCCTCATCCTGACGCTGTTGGCGTCTGGAACCGTGCCCAATACCCCCAGCGGTCTGATGCTCAAAGCGCTCCACGTTCGAGTCCTCTTGTGGGACTTGAGCCAGAAATGGTATCAGCTGGGCTTGGTCAACTTCTTCGCTACCAAGGTTGCACAACGGCAGTGGAACAAGGCTCGTGACCTAAATAACCGACTAATCAATGGCCTACAAGAAGACGAGATTGTAGAGATGCAGCGAGCAGGATACTTACTGCCAGATCACCTGGCTGCCTTGGTCGAACAGGAGTGTGACGCCGTTCTCATCGCCACCGTCATTCAACGAGCCCACAATCTGGCTTTCAACGAGGAAACAACATACAACTCGGGTCCGATTGATGGCATGGACTCGGTAGTTGATGATACGGCGATTGGGTCCCCGATGGATGCTCTCGCCGCCTGGTGGTCAACGGCCAAGGTGCACGACGTTTTGACGACAACATTGTACGGTGATGAGGAGGCGTCGGACGACGAAGTAATGGACCTGGCCGTCAAGGTCGCACCATTGGGCTCAAATGCTCGAGCACGAGCAATCCTGGCCCGTTCTGTCCTCGCCTATAAATCCCGTGGAGACAATATTGCTGCTGCTGTTCAGGTCCTCCGGGTCGATACTGGTAGCAACGACCTGGTGGACTCCATGGCATTGACATGTACCGATCCGAATCCTTTTGCCGGCCTGGCACCGACTCCTCTTCAAGCAGACGTCCCCGATCCCGACCTTCAGCTTTGCCTTCGTTGTGCGGTTGCTACAGCTCACCTCAAGCGACTGGGTGGCGAGTCTGCCAGCAGGAAACAATATGTCCGAACCTCGATTGAAAAGGTGGTTGACTTGACAACAAAAACACGAATGACGCTGTTGAGCTTTACGTCGGTCATGGAAGTTTTGGAGCGAATTCTAGCCCATAAAGATACCACAAACAACTTTGCACCCCTGGTGGAGAGACTGGCCGCCATATTGCGTCTTTGGATGGGTAGCGAACTGGCACTAGATTGCGGTGTGCCTCCCGACCTTCAGGAAAAAGTGATCAATAAATGCCTGGGCGTTACAAAGAAGATTGTGGGCATGGAGGTGGATACAGGCTACGACAGCATGACAGACGACGAAGGATTCGAATGATTGTTCAACAGGAGAGAAAGAGAGAATGAAGACTATGCGCAACTGCATTTCGAAATCTGCATTTACGATACTCCACTTCACTTGGCTTTTGTCATCAACTTTTTATTTCCTTAATCTTTCTCCCCCCATTTCCTGCTTTTTCTGGGCAAAACAGGTGTTTAATGGAGGACGACTATTCTTTTCAGACAAGAAACAACGGCTCTTTATACCTGGGAAATGTATGTGTATATAAGAAAGAATCTGTATCAGGAGTCAACTAGCCTCATTACGACTTATCATGCAACAAGGCAGGACAAAAAAAATTATTCTAGAGGGAATTTGGGAGGGGCGATTAGGGAACCAGTTACCATTGTATTTTCATGGCAGGGAACACGCGTGCTCATTATCTATTTTTGGTTTTTTTCTGAGCTATTTGGGGACTTTTTATTTTTTGTTTTTCCTTGCATCTCTTCATCATTATTCTTCCTTGTCCCTCTTTTTCTTCATCTTATCGTTTTCCTTTTGTTACTGCGGTTCGATACCTGGCGGGGCGTAGTGATAGGGCCTTTATATTTAGGCACTCATGAAAGACAGGATAAGGGACATTCCTGAGTTTTTTTTTAATAAAAAAAACAAGTTTTTGATTCAATTTGCAATGTGTCTCTTTTACTGTGAATATACGAGTGTGTACGTTTAACGGGATAACGGAGCTCTGCGGTGTGGCATTTCTAGGTTATCGGGAGACTTTGATGATGAGCTGATTTTGATGTAATGGTGGTGCCGTGGGATTGTGGGTGTTTCGTTTTCACGGGTAGATCCGATCAGAATGATACGATTTCTAATCGTTTTGTAATGGGATGATGAAGGGGTGGCTGACTGTCCGTCCCTAATTGGATGTCAGGCAGCACACTCATATCCTACTTGACTTGATGCTTGTTTACATCTTGCATTACCTATCTAGGAAGATGGGTAGTTATAACAGTAGATGTTCCAAGAGCTACAAGTGTTATCTGGTAGATATCACGCGAATACACATGAGCTGTAGTCATTGAAGAGTTTGGATATGTACTTGGAGACCCGTTGCCTCCTGAACAGTCTCCCAAAAGATTCATGCGTCGAGCATCCAGGTATTCATGATATGCAATGCCAAACTCTTCCAGCAAACGCAACTATACCAAACAGAAGAATTTCCATTCTCAAGTGTGAGCGTCATTGCCCTGTTCCAAAACCCCGTTGAAGATATATATACGTCCCGTCCGTCCCAGGTGTTGTCCCATAGCCTTCTATGACTATCAGAATTTCACACAGTTTTTCATTCGTCTCCTTAGGAGCACAGGCCCTTCTGATTCTGAGTCGTCCGCCTCTGTTTCAAAAAAATGTTTTCAAGACGAATCCTTCAAACGTAAATTCCCCGAAATTGTCTGCCTCAGACTCTTCTCGTGCATAATCCTACGGGGCGAACATGTCAAAGTCAGACTCGCCTCCATCGAATCCATTATTTTCTTGGAGCTCGTCTGCTTGAGGCTCATCTGCTTCAAACTCTGATTTGTTCGATTCGTCTCGTTCTATTAGTTCGCCTGGTCCATCCGACTCGTATGGTTTGTATGGTGGGGATGGACCGCAAGGGTTCTCCATTACATGGATGGCCATAGGTTCGTAAAAACCCGTGTATAGGCTTCGGCGTGATACTGGAAGAATGGCAATGAATGTTGCTGGTGTAGAGTGTTGGTGGAGCGTTTGATGTTGGCAGTTCCCGCGTGATACAAAGGGGAGTAAATGAACCTCATACAGAGGCAGGAGCTGTCAGGACAGTGATAGTATTGACGCATGTATGGAAATGTAGCCCGCCCATGGTTGATATCTGTAAACAAACCCACGGATTCGCAGTAAAGAAACTACAATCGGGTAGTTGAAGGGTAAGGTAGTAGTCACTAAAGTGCAGCATCAAAGCTATGGACATGATCACTGCCACCAGGCATTTACGAAGCTGCATCCATATTTCATCAGCGTAATTCAAATGAAATAAAACAATATATATTAGGCATCAAAATAAAATTCATTTTCTCCACTATCTGCACCAAAGCTCGCCTCTCCCCTCATCATCCCAATTCCGTCACTCTCATTCTCACTCCAGGGTAAGCCCCATACCGTACCTGGCAGCTCCCAGCACGTGGCACAACGTCATCCCGCCTTACTACTTTCCTCTTATCCAATCCCTCATACAAAACACCACCAACCACACATCTCACCTCATTTACATCCTCACAATCTCACCTCTCCCCTTATAATCCTCTCATTCGTCCAACACTCATCCAAAATGGCCACCACCACAACATCACCACCGCCACAGCAATCACAATCCTCTTCCCCCTCATTCCCCTTCCCCCGCCGAATACTTCTTCCCCGCCTTCTTCACCCGCCAGACAAACATCACCATCCACCACGCCCAGCTCACAAAATGGTCCGCCCTCGTCCTCGCCTACGCCCACCACCACCGCCTCTTCCGCATCGCAATCTCCGCCGCCGCAGACTCTGACCTCTTCTTCAACCGCGCCATCGACCGCCGCCTCGCCCCGCCCGACATCCGCGAGGTCCTCGACTTCATGCGCAAGGACGGCCGCGCAGAGTTCCTCCGCCCCGGCGCCAGCAACGGTGCCGCTGACGCCTCGTCTTCTTCGGCTTCTGCTGCTGCTGCTGCTGCCGCCGGCGGGGATGTCGTGTTTTTGTATTGGCGGAAACCCGAGGAGTGGGCTGCTCTTGTCGAGGCCTTTGTGGAGGAGACGGCGCAAAAGGGAAGCGTCTTGACCGTGTATGAGCTGACAGAGGGAGAAAACACCAGAGGAACAGGTAAGTCGAACCAAGAGACCCCCTTGTCGCATAAAATCACGTCACTCGGGTCCAGCCTGTGCTAATCAAGACATGGCAGAGTTCCACGGCATGGACAACCAAGTGCTCATGAAGGCATTGAACATCTTGGTCAAACGGGGCAAAGCTCAAATCTTTGGCTCCGAAGACTCTCTCGGTGTCAAATTCTTCTAAAGTAGGGGATTGCACAACTAGAAGAAGCGCAGAGCAACAGGCCACAAACCGCAGCCGGACATACTATCCTCCCATCCCCAGCAAGGCTATTATAAACTGTCCAACACCGACCTTGATTCCGCAATCCACCCTTCCAAAAACTCCGTCATATACTTGCGTCATCCAAATATGCCATCACTTCCTCCGCGTAAATCCATGTCCTATTCTGTGTCGAGCAGAAACTTCTTGTCAAACCGCACTTGCTGTGCCATTGCTATGTCGAGAAGCCAGTCTGGTGAAACCACCCGCGGCTCCATATGGCCCTTTTCTGCCATTTCCTTGAAGCGTGGCCACAGCTGCTTCTCCTCCGGGGTGGAACCGCTCAAAAGATAGACCGGCTCGGGAGGTGCAAAGTTGTCTTGCTCTGCGGTCGTTGGCTTGATGTTCGATCCACTCCGCGCACGATAAATCATGAACATGGCGCCGTTGGCTTCTGCTATAGCGCGATAGCTATCAGGTCCATTCTTGATCTTGTCGGTGCAGTAGATGGGAATGTATCGAAGGAGTTTGCCGCGGTGAGCCTTGGCCCTGCTGACGGACCTCTCGAGGTCAACGTCGTACTTGGATTCGGCTTCGGCGTCTTTGAGGATAAAGTCGTCCACGTCCTGAAGCTTACCTGTCTCGAGGACCTTTTCGATAAAGGTAGAGGATATGACGGTAGGGCCGCGGGCCAGGGCACACAGGAATTTGACCGTCCTCACAACGTGTGGTGCGGCTAGGTAGTCACAAGGCTGACCCTCTAGGACAATTTGAATACCAAGATCGCGGAGTTTTCTCTGTAGATATGCTGTTAATAATGCGCCTTGATTGGCTGGGGCAAGGGAATTGAAAAAAAAGGGAGGGAAACAGTTGCAACTCACCCGATCCTGATCTTCTTTATTCTGGTTGCCCACCCATCTCGTAAACCCCGTTAGGATAATGCGCATTTCGACGCCAGGTAGAGATGGCCGAGACTTCTTGGCCGGGCGGTCTTCGTCGTCTGCGTCATCTTTATGGCCTCGTTGATTTTTTCGCACTCTCAGCCTTTGCCTTTTCTACCAGCTCTGCGGCTCGCTTGCCACCGAATGGTGTCCCAGGCTTCGCATTTCTCTTCTTCTCCTTTTCGTAGAGCGCAATATCCGGAGCAATTGTCGAGAGCATGTTCATGGCCTTTGCTTTGGCACTACGTCCACCGCTGGAATTGGCAACAGGCGTCACGTTTTCCTTGCCAGGTCGGGATCTTACTGGCGTAGCTAGTTGCGTAGCACGTCGACCCTTCTTTGCAGCAGCAGCTGACGGGATGCTATCCTCCTCGCTGTTGTCTTCCTGCATAGTGTCTGAGTCGCCCCCATGTGCCACCTCGCCAATCACCACGCCCTCCGCGGGGCCGTGTGAGTACGCGTTGTCTTCAGCGGCCTCCAGAATCTTTCTCTTTCTCTTCGCTCTCGGGGACATGCTCTCCTCACCCCCGGGGTAGAACAAATCTCTCAGCCGAGACTCATTGAAAGAGGTCTGTCCGATGATTTCACCCAGATTTGTTCGAGGAGGGAAATGGTTGTACTTTTTAATGTTGACAGGCTGGATTTCGCATTTGGCGTAGCATTCTTCGACCCAGAGGTGATTGACCACCGTGATCCCCCACTCAGGAGCAGCTTTGCACTTTTCACTAGAGTTGCGAGCAGTAATGAGGTGGGTGTTATCCGCTTTCATAGTCTTTGTGAATTCGGCGCCGCAAGCCTTGATGAGGTTCTCGAGGTAGATGCGGGCCTCGCCACCGTAGTTGGATACGGTGATGCGCATATCCTTGAACCCCGGGATGCCGTTCCTAGGGATGGGGTAATGGAGTAGGCGACGCAGGGGCGACGTCCAGTCGTTGTGAACAATGAGGAAATAGAGCCAGGACAAGTTGCCAACTTCCTTGCAAGCCTGAGAGGCTTTCACGTACTGCTCGCCGTCTCGGTACTGGCAAATCAAGGTACTGCACTCCTCCACATCCTCCACCAACCGACCGCCGCCATACACAATGATATCCTTCAACGCCTTCTCGAGGCGGGGTGTGATCTTTAGGTCGGAACCGAGCAAGATGAGCTTGTCCTGAAAGACAGTAACGGGCGGTCTGGCTGATTTTCCGTCGGACAAGGATATAAACTCAGGATTCGCTGATGATGCGCCAACCAAGTTGTTGTTTGACGGAATGTCGAGCTCTTCGTCGGGATCCTTTTTCAGAATTTCGGGGTCAGGAAGAAGGTAGGGACCCTCGTCGATCCTCTTTCCCAGCTTGAAGCAATCATCGAACCTAACCAAAGGTCTTTAGCCTCCTTCGATTCCTCGTAATAGCCATCAACACACTTACCAGTGCGGCAAAACCACCTTGCCCTTCCAGCCTTTCCCCATGGCAACCACAACCTTGGGATGGTCCATGGACAGCGCGCAGACGTGTGTAGTCAGCCTGCCCACATCCTTTGATTCCTGTCCTCCCAGCGCCATGGTCGCTCCCAAGATGCTCTCCTTGTCCATCTGCGGCAGATCCGCGCACGTAACAACGACCTCGGAGAAGATCATGCGGGGATCGGGCGAAAACGGCCGTGCTTGCGCTTGCTTCCGCCGAGATATTGAAATGGTGATCCAGTGCGTGTTGACAACCGGAATCATGTACGCCTGCGCGTCAATGTACTGCGGGAAGTCAATCGTGTTGGAGACGATGTGCGTGACTCGGTCAATTGGTATGGATCCATCGCGTCGATATTCGACTGTTGTGGCGCCATTCTCCGTTAGAATAGTCGAGAGCTGTCAATGACGACGATTAGAATGCGAAACAAGGATTCAAAGTTTGCTGTAAAGACCCCAGGCTAGCACACGTACACTGCTAATCAGTTTCGGAGCCAGCTGCGCGCTGGGAACGAATGCGATGAAGCATTCGCTGAATATGCCCTCAGCATCAGCCATGTTGCGGAAACTCCAAGAACAAGAGTCAACTCTCTTTTTTTCCCCTCGGAATTTAATAAGCAGTAAAGAGCTCTGATTAAACGTCTTCGAAAAAGCGCCGCAGAAGACGCTGTTGGACAAAGGAGAAGAAGAAAAAAGATGTTCGTGAAAGATTGACGTAGCTCGACGCCTTATCCTTGGCGCCTTTGCTTTGTTTGTGGCCAGACGCGCTCCTGAGCCTCTTTACGCGAAGAAGGCAGGCTGTCACATGACTTTGACGGGTACACGGTACTTTGCTCGTTACGCAAAATGCGGGCTAAAAGGGACCCCTGGGAGTCGTATCGTTACTTTGGCGCGCCAGCCACGGGAGCATCCACTTTACACGCCCATCGACAGCTCTCAAAATAGCATCAAGGAGCAGCAATCACCGACATAGTGGTCAAGATTGTTATGTAATGCTTTTCTTTTGATCCAGGACATGCAATGCAATATATACATGTTGTTGCTGTTTGAATCTACATGACGCAACATTCGCTCTTTGCAGCAGCGTACCGTCAAATGCTCCAGACTATAACCATCGCCCACAAAAGAACAAAGAAAAAATAAAAAAGAACAGTAGCAGAAAATTACAAGGACTCAAAACATACAACTGAGAAAGGAAAACAGTGAATAAGAGTGTAGTGAAAAAAAAAAAGAAAAAAAAAAAGAAAAACCCCGGCAGTGGCGCCAGATAGAAAGAAGCAATGCTGAAACCGGCGCCTCTACGTATGCATCACCTTCGCATACCCCATATATCCCAGTTAAACATAACACATCATCCCAGGTATCATGTCTTTGCGTACACACGCACGCACACACACACTTACACACATTCTCTTGGACAAGCACGAAAAAGAAGGTTTTAGTTTTCGGGTTTTTGTTCGTCTTCTTCTTCTTCTTCTTCTCATGAGTCCACGCACGCCAATGCGACGGCAGCTCCCGTCAATGAGCTCTCCTTGGCGGAAACAAGCTCGATGAATTTTGGCAGGCCGGATGAGTTGCCTTCCATCAACTCGTTGATGTATCGTTGGCAACTAGCCAAGTAGCCTGGGTAGTGCTCAATGACACTGCCATTGAACGCAACGGTCGTCTTTTCCATCTTGATGTCGTCTTCAACCTTGGATCGAAGGGGAGAGGATTCAGAAAGGGTTGACAAAAACTTTTCATCACCTTCCAGGCGAATGTCCCAGAGGGCGTAGACGGCGGAGGCAATCAGTGCGCTTGAACGCACGGAAACGAATGATGCAATGGCCTTGATGGCGCTCATGTCAATAACGCTGGGAGTGTGAGTTGAAGGGTACTTTTCAGTAAAGATGCTGATGGCCTGTGATAGGTCCGTAGTGGTGTCACTAGATGGGTAAAAACATGTTAATTTTGCCACAGGCTGACCAATCACCAAATCCAACGCAAAGGCAACTTACCCCTCTATCAAGGAGACGACTTCGGTGCCGAGAGAATAAAGCTCGGTCAAAGCAGGCGGGACGACGCCGCCCAAAAGACCAGTCGTCTGAATGGCCTCCACCAAGATCAAGCGGACAATCTCGCCAAGGTACATGCCGCTAGTCATGTACTCCAAGGGCTGGAAGTCGGGTCTGGGGTGCTCCTTGAGAAGCTGTCGGTCCCATCGAGTCAGGGGCAAGATCTTGGTTCCAAACATGCCGAGTTCTGTGTTGACAATGACGTGAGAGGCTTCATCGAACCAGCTGGCTGGCCGCTCGCCGAATTTCACTCGGCCGATGGATGAGACGGGCAGATAGGCAGCAATGTTGACACCGGTACCCAGGATGAGGCCAAATCGTGTCGACGAGTGAGAGTACGCCCGTGATAGCAAGCAGGCGCTTGAATCGTTTAGAATGGTCTTGAGCTCGACGTGGAGATTTTGGTTCTTGCATGCGGTCTTGACAATGTCTCCTAGGTCTTGTCCAACGAGGCCAATATCGGCCAAGAAGCCCTTACCCATCGCTGCAAGTCTGCCACCACCAAGAGAAGTTTGGCTTTTTTTGGAAAAAAAGGTCAGTTTTAGGCACGAAATCGAACCAGAAAAGGGGAACAAGGGGACTCACTCGATGGGGAAACTCCACGCCAAAGAAAGAGGCAGGGGATCCTCAGCGCTGTGCTGTCTGTTGAGGGTGCCTTGGATCGTTTCGGTAATGCGCGCAGCCATCCACTCGAAAAAGGCTATTCCCTCGAGATCCTTGACGTCCTTTGTGATTTTGTAATTCTGGATGCTCACAATCTCAGTATCACTTCCAGATTCCGCCCCACGTCCTCGCAGCTCAACCAAGGCAACTCTTAGTGTCGATCCTCCCACGTCCAGGGCCAAGTATTGTCCCCGTTCGGAACCTGATGGCAGTTGGTGGCTGTATGAAGGAAGCATGCACTGCAAATCCGCGCTGAGCCCCTCGAGGATCTGCTTCTTCAAGTTCATCGAAATCTCCTGCAGGCCATCGCCGCTGATGGGACCGACCAGTGCGGCCTCGGCGTCCTTTAGGAACTGCTGGAGCGTCTTCTTCTGGCCGTCTGTTTCCTTGCTCTTCTTGTTCCCCGATAACCAAAAGGCCAAGATGGCCTGTATCAGGGACTTGCCCCGAAGCAAGCTTTTGACGACGGCGGCCATGAACGCTTTCCGGAACTGTGACATTGCTGAAAGATAGTAGGGGACCTAGCGTGAATGGGCAAGGCAAAGGAGAAAAGAGGCGAAAGGAACAAGATAGTCGGATGAGGTTAGGGCGAGATGAGGCTGATATAAGAAAGTATGGAGACTGTAGGGCATCAAGGATGTGGTATAAGCAAAGGTCACCAGCCAAAAAGTAACGAGGGTGATGGTGGAGGTAGGATCGCGGCAAAGGAAGCGCCGAACAATCGAGGTACAAAGCCGGACCGTAGGTAGGTACTCTGCCACGCCACAACAAGGGGGGGGGGAGCGACGTCGCCCGTATCTTTTGGCTTGGTAAAGCAAGACAAGGTGTGCAAACACGAGGGTCAGGCTTGGGACCCGATCGACAGGCACGACTCGAGGGCGCGGGACTGATGGATCTGTAGCAGCAGCAGCGGCAACAGCAACAGCAACAACAACAGAAGGCCGTCGACCAACAAAAGGCAGCGAGCGAGGGAGAGAGCTAGTAGTAAAAGAGAAGAGGCGATGGAAGGGGAAGTGGAATGGAACCTGCCCCGTGCTGATGCAATCTCGGGCAACGGCCACCTCACAGCTGGCAATGGGGAGAAGAAGGAGGGTCGAGAGAGGGTCGCATGGGGAAGAAAGATGCGGTCGTCCAGTCCAGTCCAGCCAGGTCGAGGGTTGGGCACGGAGTAGGCCGTACAGGTTGGTTGTCGGATGGATATGCGGAGGGCCGGCGAATGGCAGCGTCCGGATGGCCACAACAAGGTGAGCGACGGAAAGGTAACCAACTAACGGGCCTTGCCCATCCAATGTAATGTTATGGACGTATGGTGGCAGGCCAGTCAGCAGAAGGCGTGTGCCTCGAAAGGTTACAGGGCATGCCCCGTGCTTGCGCGACGACAAGGCGATCTGAGCTAGATGGAGCTGTTTCTCGTATGCAGACTGCCGAGAGCTTGTTCGCCGGTCCAGGACAATGGAAGCCAGAATAACGTCGCACGGCACGGTGGAGCCGTCAATGGCTGGCTTCAGCGGGCACGCACTGGCAGAAGATCAGGTACTTGTAATACTAGCTGTACCAGCCGTACAGTATTCGCAGGTATGCAAAAGGGCGAGCAAAGGGGGGAGCAAGTTCAATGGGCGGGAGTGGGGGTCACATCGGGGCTTGCTGTCTGGAAGCAATAAACATCGCAGGGCACGCGCTCACCCGCCAGACAGCAGCAATACGAAGCAAGTCAACGGCGCAGTGGCGCGTGTACTCCATGCTTGCCCGTATTTGGCACAGCAGCGCATGCGACAATGGAGGCGGCCCAACGGGAAGGGGACCATGGACGAGATCAACCTTGGTGCGATAAAAGGAGGGCTTCTGGGTGCGGGCGACGCTTCCATTCCAGGGGGCCGGCCAAGGGGGGGAGCCGTTAGCGGGTGGAGAGCAGAGGGAGTGGCGCCGCCTGGGGATGGGCAAGGCAAGGCCAAGACAAGAGGCAACGCAGAAAAAAAAGGATACGAGTGCTGTAGATTGTTGGAAAGTCGAGTCGAGCAGAGCAGTCGAGACGGGAGGTTTGTGGTGTTGTAACGTTGCGGTGGAGAGTTGGTAGCGTGGAGGTTTTTTGACGGCGACTAGGCGCGGGATGGACAGGGGGGGCTGGCCCAGCTGGCCGGGAAATTTTGCCATTGGGTCCGGCGGTTTGGAGGCGTTGCTGATGGCCTGGAAATTGCAGAGAGGCAACGGCGCGGAGCATCAATCAGTCAATTTGCTGTAATCAATCAATGATGCTGATCAGCCAAATTGGATCCAATCCAATGCAATGTGAGCTGCGGGCCATGAATCCATTGCATCCCATTAGTGGCGGGTACACAGCCCACCAGCCACAGCTCCGCACAGCGTCGGTCCTGGCCTGGCAATCGAATCGACGGAATCCATCCACCGCATCCATTTCATGTCATTTCCAAGCTTGTTCCATTGCAATCAATACTATCTAGCTAGTCGTTTCCAGGCCTGTCAGTCAGTCTGCCTGTGGTGCTGCGAGTACACTACGGGGACAGTTCGTTCGATAGTACGGAGTACATGTACATACATGCAGCCATGGAACTCTCCCTGTGGCGCAACAAAGCCCCAACCACCAACGGAACTCGAGGTGTGCATGCACCCCCATGTCTGTCTGTCTCTCCCATTGAGCCAGTCTCCAACATGTGTCTCCAACTCATCACTCAGCGCTGCCTATTGTCTCACGCTCACTCTCTCGCTGCCTTTTGCCCCCATTTAGGGGTCCTTCTTTGGGGGCACGTAGCCTGCCAAGAAGCCGATTGCTTGCAACATGGCTACATGTACCATGTATGAGGCTCTCTGGTGCTGTTGCTGTTGCTGTTGGTTCCCGCGAGCTCAGCTTCGTGAGGATGGACCTGGGCAGAGCTAGAGGGGTGAGCTTTCGCGGCCGGCGATGAGATTGATGGCAACATGAAGGCTACTGTACACTACATGCACAAGGAGTGCCTGTGGGCGTGCGTCCATCCATGCACCCTCGTGACCGCAAGCTTGTCCCCTTGTGCGTCCAGCAAGAGAAAGTGGTAATGGCATCCGTGGATATAGCACAAACGCTAAGCCTCGATCTCGAAACACTCGTCCTTCCAATCCCAACTTTAATCCTGCCTCGGCTGCAGTCGCCTTCCTATATCGTCCTCGCAGGGCCCAGCCCGCCCTGGCCACTGGGTTAATGCAGAGATTGTAGATAGCGAGCTGCACCTGATAGGATCATTTCGATGCCCCCAGGTGCAACCTCATCTAACGGCCGTGGTTGGGCTTTGGGCACTTCGACATTGGATCGCCCGGATAAGCATGTGCATCGCCTTTCCTCCTACTATATTAGTATGCTTCCCGGACGGAGCAGCGTAGCATCGGCGGTATCTTGTATCCGAAGCCATCTGTGCATTCATAAGATCGTCTAACCCTCGTCCATGGAAGCGCTTACTCGTACAGTGAGTAATGCCTCGACGAAACATGACGCTCTTCTTGCCTGTGCAAACGCGAGTACCATGGCAAGCCCGTCTCGGCTAACAGCATTTCAAGTCACCCAGCTGAGAGGGCATCTGACTCTGGCAGGCATGGCATGGATCCGGAACCCGGCCAGCGTCGCAGAGAGAGAGATGCATACCAATCTCGATGGTGCTACCTGCACCGTGCTTCGTATAACGAAAGGGCCACTTCGCCAAAACGCCTGTGTTACGGTGCCCGTTGCGGATATCAATGTTGCCTTCGATGTCTCGGCGTGGATACATGGCATGGCATGGCATGGCATGGCATGGGCACATTGCAGAGGCGAGAGAGCGTCAGGACGGATGAGACGACATGACATGAGACAATACTCGCATCACGATGGAGTAAGAGTTTGCAAACAGGAGACGAGTCGCACGACGGCCTGGGGTCACAGTCGTGAATGAGTGGCCAGTGTTGAATCTCCAACATGCCGGGGGGGTTGTTGATTGGGCCGTAGCATTGGATCTCTGGGAACGTTGAAGCCGCGAGACGGGCGGCCAGCAGCAACATTGAACCAAGACGGCGTCGAACATGCAGTCGTTTGGCAGGCAAGCAACATGGCCCCGCTCACGACTGGCCAAAGGAGACTCTTCTCTTCACCTGATGCGATCCATTGTGAACAACAAACACTAACCCTCAAACGTTGTACCACCGTGCTGCTGTCATGGATATCGGCAGGGACTGGAGTCAGTCACTCCTCTGTCACGTACCACCGATCCGGCAGTTGCCACTATTGATGAGACCTTTGAGCAATGGGAAAAATCCACCAGCCGGAGGAATGAAGGACATGGACGGCGTCTGCTCCATCTACCACTTTGAGTACACTAGTAGTCTACAAGGGGAGCTGTTTTGGATGATCAAAATGTCTAGCCGGGCGAGCCTCGTGATTGGCTGCCCTAGCGGCAAACGGGCGTGAGCTGGATTGCCCGTTATAGACGTCACGGAGAAGAAAAAAAAAGGGACCCCCCCCCCCGCCCCGTTTGCAATGCCGCGATGCAACAAGTCGCGTTGTGCACTAGCATCGCCGTGTTTTAGGGATGGGTACGGTATGTATAGCATCAATCGAATACGGAGCAACGGCATGCATTGGATATACCGGGCTAGAAACTCCAACGGAGCCCGTCTTGGACAAGACGAGAAGAGAACATGAAGAGATTGAAACATTGAACCCTCCCCACCACCGTCCATCAGTTACGGGGACCCAAAGTGGCGCGCAACCGATGGAAGCATGCAGTGACGTTCCATCGAACCAAGTTTTTTTTTTTCTCTCACACCCAAACCGACATCATTCAATCGCCGGCCCACTAACATTCCCAGCGCCGCTCACATGGCACCTCCAAAGCGTCCTAGTTTGCCGCTGCGACTGTCCATGTTAGTGCAGTACAAGCCCGTCACCTCGAGGCCCGGAAAACACGCCCCCCAGACGCTCTTCCCGCAGTCTCCGGCCGTTGGGCTGTAACTCTGAATGAATGTACATGCTGTATTTGCCCATGTGTCGCCAATGGCCGTTACCTATAGGTACCCGGCGATGGCTTTTTTGTGTCTGGTCCACGTCTTAAGCGCTCTTCCGATTCAGGAACCTGGGGCGCCTTTTGTGGCAGAGTTGCATGTCGCTCACTTCAAGGGCCGCCCCTCCTCCCCTCATACAAACTGGGCTCTCTCTTAAGCCATGGGAGCCGTAGTCCTGCCCTCCCTCTCTTCTTTAGAAAAAAGTTTCTTCTTTTCCTCCTCTCTAAATCCAACGCAGTCCAAGAAATCTTGTTATCCTCTTCCTGATACTGCTTCAATTCTCCCTCCTTACTCCGACCTCCCCGGAGAGAGCCTGTATATCCATTCTCCCCCTTCCCTCACAACACTCTCACACATCTTTTATCTCTCTCTCTCTCCCCACACTAGTCCTCCAAAAACACCATGCGTTTGATTATTCGTGACGATGCCAACGGCGCCAGCGCCTATGTTGCAAACTACATCATCGACCGTATCAACACCTTCCACCCCACTGCCGAGAATCCCTTTGTGCTCGGCCTGCCCACTGGCTCCAGCCCTCTAGGCGTGTACAAGATCTTGGTTGACAAGTACAAGGCCGGCCTGGTAAGCAAAAAAAAAATGCAAGCATCTAAAGCTTCTTGGACCCCAAGTCGCTAAAATGAAGGAAATCGTGCTAGGTCTCGTTTGAAAATGTCATCACCTTCAACATGGATGAGTACGTGGGCATTCCCCGCGACCACGCCGAGTCTTACCACACCTTTATGTGGAAGAACTTCTTCTCCCACGTAAACATCCACCCCTCCAACGTCCACATCCTCAACGGCAACGCACCCAGCCTGGAAGCCGAGTGCGTCGCCTACGAGGATGCCATCAAGAGGGCTGGCGGCATCGACCTGTTCCTCGCCGGCATTGGCGAGGACGGCCACATTGCCTTCAACGAGCCCGGCTCCAGCTTGGCCAGCCGCACCCGTGTCAAGACTCTAGCCTACGACACCATCCTGGCCAACTCGCGCTTCTTTGACAACGACATCAGCAAGGTGCCCCGCATGGCCTTGACCGTCGGTGTCCAGACCGTGCTCGAGGCCCGCGAGGTTGTCGTCATCATCCTGGGCCAGCGCAAGTCGCTTGCTCTGCAAAAGTGCATCGAGGAGGGCGTCAACCACATGTGGACCCTGTCCAGCTTGCAGCTTCACCCTCACCCCATGATTGTGGTTGATGAGGATGCCACTGCCGAGCTCAAGGTCAAGACTGTCAAGGTAAGGAGCTCTCTCTCTCTCTCTCTCTCTCTCTCATCTCGTCTCA